>JAWQFJ010020324.1:0-17500 GCA_034096865.1 Theodoxus fluviatilis | reverse complement strand
CAACAGCTTAAGGACATCTTTTCCAGTATAAATGCTCGTGGAAAATGAACAAAAATTGAAGGTAAAGAAAAAGCTTTATATCAGGTAGCGCTAATGAAATGAAATATTTTTATTTACATTTCCCCCAAGCCACCCACCCACCCCCAAAAGCTGTTACAAAAAACACGTTGGTAGCAAATAATAACATGTACTTTTGTCTTTACTTTCTGAGGACCACGAGGACTGGTGATTATTTCATAGATAGTTCATACGATTGACTGCAGACGGTATAGGTACAGGAGATGTCTAGAGGGAAGTCGTCTTACCTGTTGACCTTGAACTTCCAGACAAGGGCGACGACGACCACTGCCAGCAGGACTGCCCCCAGCACTGCTCCAATGATCCACAACTTCCGGTCTGTGCACTCTGCAGCAAGGAAGGTCATAAAGACTGTTCGATGTTCGAATGGGATACGGTACCTCTTTTGTTCTTGCTACATCTGTTTATGATCTTATACATCAGCAGAGATGAAGATGAAGATGATGCTGGTACTGGCGCTGTCCTTGTTGTGGTTGTTGTTGTTGTGGTTGTTGTTGTTGTGGTTGTTGTTGTTGTGATTGTTGTTGTGGTTGTTGTTGTTCCTGCTACCGATGTCGATGACGACGACGCCGACGGATGAAGAGGAAGTACGGAGAAGGGGGCAGGGGGAAAGGGAGGGGGAGGGGAGGGGAAGGGGGAGGAGGGGGAGAAGGGGAGAGAAGGGGGGAGAAGGGGGAAGAAGGGAGAAGGGGGGAGGGGGGAGGAAGGGGGAGGGGGAAGAGTAAGGAGAGAGAAGAGAGGATGGAGGAGGATGGAGGAGGAGGAGGGAGGAGGAGGGAGGGAGGAGGGAGGGAGGGAGGGGGGGAGAGAAGGAGGAGGAAGAGGGAGGAGAGATGGGAGAGGATGGGAGGAGAGGAGGAGAGGAGGAGGGAGGAGGAGGAAGGAAGAGGAGGAGGGAGGAGGAGGAGGAGGGAGGGAGAGGGAGGGTGGAGGGAGGGAGGAGGAGGAGGGGAAGGGAGGTAGGGAGGAGGAGGGAGGGAGGAGGGAGGAGGAGGAGATAGAGGAGGAGGGGAGGAGGAGGAGAGAGGAGGAGGAGGAGAGGAGAGAGGATGGGAGGGAGGGAGGGAGGAGGAGATGAGGGAGGGAGGGAGGGGAGGGAGGAGGAGAGAGGGAGGAGGGAGGGAGGAGAGGGAGAGAGGGAGAGGAGAAGGGGAGGGAGGAGGGAGGAGGAGGAGGAGGGAGAGGAGGAGAGGGAGGGGAGGGAGGGAGGGAGGGGGAGGGAGGGAGGGCAGGAGAAGGGGAGTGGTCTGGGAGGGCGGGGAGGGAGATGATGGGAGGAGGAGAGGGGAAGGGGAGGGGAGGAGAGAGAGGAGGAGGATGGGAGGGAGGAGAGATGAGAGAGGATGGGAGGGAGGAGAGATGAGAGAGGATGGGAGGATGGGAGGGAGGGAAGGATTGAGGAGGGGGTAGGACGGGGGAGGATGAGGAAGGAGGAGTGAGGCGGAGGAGGAGATAGGAGAGGAGGAGAAGGAGGAGGAGGAGGAGGAGGAGGAGGAGGAGGACGGGAGTTAGTCCTTATCGAAGGACATACCTTCATTGGTTTTCCAGACAGTCTGGGAGAAGTTGCTGTCACACAGGTAGCACTGGTCTTCGGGATTTTTGGCTTTGTCCTCGAAGCAGTTCCCTTCCACCAGACACGTGCCAGCCTGGGAAATCCAAGCGCCATATTGGCAAAGATGTGGCAGTTAGATGTCCAAAAATCGACGTAACTTTAAAGAAAGAATGCTTGGGTATTCCCATAGTACATCATCGGGATTGATTTTGGATGTGGCTGCACACCTGCCTAGGAAGAGAATCTGACGCACAGTGTGCAGGTGGACGTAAGAGTAGAAGGCACTGACGTACTCTCTTTGAAGGAGGAATATTCATCTCTCACACCAAACTCGAAATGAACCTTCTCTTACTGACCTGCTGCCAAGCATGTCTTAATGTAATCAACATTGACGAGAGCAGTTCTACACATACCTTCTTGTACCACTCTCGCTGACTGTGGGAAGGCCTGCACTCAACACAGGTCTTGTCGAACAGACCTTCCCCGGGGGTGTAGCAAGCTCCGTCAATGAAACACGTGTCAGGCTGTACCGAAATTGAATGACAGTCAACATGACGATAGGATACACCAAAGGCATTAATAATAATAATAATAGTTTATTCATAAGCACACACCTTCCCTTGACAGGCAAGCTCATAGCGTTTACAATCCAAAGAATCAACACTCATACAACAACATGACGATAGGATACACCAAGGGCATTATCAAAATCTAGACGCACTACTAGGTAGATTTACACGTATGAGATGTCTCATGGACCATGGAAGACATCTACGAGAATAGTCTCCACAGTAATTTATTTGTGTAGTGCTTTCCGTGTTCTTCTCCTGCTTTTGGGCGAAGGTTCACGACGCAACACCGTGTAAAACCACTCTTTCATACAGTCTGCATCTCACCTCTCATGAGCGTACTCTATCTTTCATGCAGTCTGCATCTCACCTCTCATGAGCGTACTCTATCTTTCATACAGTCTGCATCTCACCTCTCATGAGCGTCCTCTATCTTTCATACAGTCTGCATCTCATCTCTCATGAGCGTACTCTATCTTTCATACAGTCTGCATCTCACCTCTCATGAGCGTACTCTATCTTTCATACAGTCTGCATCTCACCTCTCATGAGCGTCCTCTATCTCTCATACAGTCTGCATCTCACCTCTCATGAGCGTCCTCTATCTCTCATACAGTCTGCATCTCACCTCTCATGAGCGTCCTCTATCTCTCATACAGTCTGCATCTCACCTCTCATGAACGTCCTCTATCTTTCATACAGTCTGCATCTCACCTCTCATGAGCGTCCTCTATCTCTCATACAGTCTGCATCTCACCTCTCATGAGCGTACTCTATCTTTCATACAGTCTGCATCTCACCTCTCATGAGCGTCCTCTATCTTTCATACAGTCTGCATCTCAACTCTCATGAGCATACTCTATCTTTCATACAGTCTGCATCTCACCTCTCATGAGCATACTCTATCTTTCATACAGTCTGCATCTCATCTCTCATGAGCGTACTCTATCTTTCATACAGTCTGCATCTCACCTCTCATGAGCGTACTCTATCTTTCATACAGTCTGCATCTCACCTCTCATGAGCGTACTCTATCTTTCATACAGTCTGCATCTCACCTCTCATGAGCGTACTCTATCTCTCATGCAGTCTGCGTCTCAACTCTCATGAGCGTACTCTATCTTTCATACAGTCTGCATCTCACCTCTCATGAGCATACTCTATCTTTCATACAGTCTGCATCTCACCTCTCATGAGCGTACTCTATCTTTCATACATTCTGCATCTCACATCTCATGAGCGTACTCTATCTTTCATACAGTCTGCATCTCACCTCTCATGAGCGTCCTCTATCTTTCATACAGTCTGCATCTCACCTCTCATGAGCGTACTCTATCTTTCATACAGTCTGCATCTCACCTCTCATGAGCGTACTCTATCTTTCATACATTCTGCATCTCACCTCTCATGAGCGTACTCTATCTTTCATACAGTCTGCATCTCACCTCTCATGAGCGTACTCTATCTCTCATGCAGTCTGCGTCTCAACTCTCATGAGCGTACTCTATCTTTCATACAGTCTGCATCTCACCTCTCATGAGCGTACTCTATCTTTCATACAGTCTGCATCTCACCTCTCATGAGCGTACTCTATCTTTCATACAGTCTGCATCTCACCTCTTATGAGCGTACTCTATCTTTCATACAGTCTGCATCTCACCTCTCATGAGCGCACTCTATCTTTCATACATTCTGCATCTCACCTCTCATGAGCGTACTCTATCTTTCATGCAGTCTGCATCTCACCTCTCATGAGCGCACTCTATCTTTCATACATTCTGCATCTCACCTCTCATGAGCGTACTCTATCTTTCATACAGTCTGCATCTCACCTCTCATGAGCGTACTCTATCTTTCATGCAGTCTGCATCTCACCTCTCATGAGCGTACTCTATCTTTCATACAGTCTGCATCTCACCTCTCATGAGCGTCCTCTATCTTTCATACAGTCTGCATCTCACCTCTCATGAGCGTACTCTAGGGCATCGTGTTCTTTGCTAGGAAATCATGGACCTAAAGCTAACGTCATAACGTCCCCAATTCTCACGTAAAATGCCGCAGCAAGGTCGTGTGAAGATGTTTCTAGCACAAAACAAATTTTCAATAACATTTTCTCGACTCAACAAGCATTGACATATTTGTGATATTTATATTTCATGGCCTCCGGTGACAACAAAGGCAGTTAATGAAAACAATCTACCCTCGAAAATTGAAATGCTCCTTGAAGAAACTTTTTGAAACATTTCATCGGACAACTGGATGTCTAACAATTCATTTTGTGGATACCATTAGACAAGGCATCTAGAATCTTGAATAATAGCCCTCTTTTATTGTTTGACTAAGAAAAGACTTTCCCAAGAATAACACGAGAACAAGGTTTTTCACCTCAGACTTTATGACAAATTCCCTTCTTGAAATTTCATGACATTTCTACAATGCCAGAGAGACCTGCAAATTTCCTAAGTAAAGTGTCCGTCATGACTTTAGTTCTAGGGATAGCTATATATATCTCCTTCTTTTAAACATTTCGTGATGTTGAAGAAGGAACACGTATAGTATCTAAATACACGTATATACTTGCTCCGCCTTGCCTAAACGTTTACGAGGTTTCCATATTTATCAAATTCACTAACGGCGTAGTAGTACCAGGCAGCTGCGAGGGCAAAGATGGCGCCCTGTGGAGCGATTAACCATTGTGTACGGCCGTGAGCCACCATCGGGCTGAAATACTCATGGTGATGCTACCTGACTGTGTGAGTCACTGTGTTACGAAACGCATATTTTCCATTTTTTCCTGGTTGTGGTTATATCATATAGTGGGTTGGGAATTACCTGCCAAGCCATAGCGTATTTTGATATTGCTGCCAAGCCAGTGTTGATGTTGGGATTTGTATGGTGAATGGAGTTTTGGAAGGGAAAACGAACAGTGAACCTTGTTTTCCTTCCAATACAGAAATGACCTTAGTGGAACGTTTGAGAGGATTTATATTCATCTCGATTCACGCTCTGCCATTGACCAATCTGCAGTGAACTTTCCAGGGAACGGACTAATAAGATAACTCAGTTATTGTTCAATGGGAGAGTAGATGACTATGTGAACATTTGATTGGTCGTTTGATATGAGATCGTGAATCAAGACATCCTCTAACGCTGTGATTGGTTGAGAACAACAGGTAGACTTTTGCCGTTGTATTTAAACCCTTGCTTTGGGATCACGGGCGTGCCCGTAGCAGAATTTTCACCGAGACAGCCCATGTTTAGGACGGCGCCCTGTCTCAAAGAGTTCACGAGGTGGACTATTTGTGAAAACTCATGGAATTTCGTCCACTGACGGACTAATTCCCAGTGATCCTCTTCAAACGTCTATGGATGGACAACGGGAGAAATGGAGGGAGAGACAACGTACAAGGTATTGCGAGTTTCGTTCTTGCAACGTTTTCCTCTCCTGAGTGAACTATCTGCTGACCACCCTGTATGGAGAAACTGTCATTAGAAATTCTCCAACGCCTAAGAAGCCACCTGTAAGAAAGCTCTGACCGTCTCGCCTCGCCTCGCCCCCCCCCCCCCCCCCCCTCCTCGTCGCCGTCTCAGGTTGCCTGTCGTCTGCTCAACGGCTGTCTGCCCGCCTGTCGCCTGCTCGCCTGCCTGACGTCTGACCACGCGTTGATGCAAGAGCCCTCCATCTCCTGGACCCAGTGCAAGTCCCCACCTCACCCTCCACTACGAGAGTCGAGAAATCTCAACGCCTCATCACCAGAGGCAAATCTCCAGTTTCGTCGTGTATGTGAAGTGCGTCCATGAATGGACATCCCCCCACCAACCCCCTCTCCCAAAATAGTGTGTGTGTGGAATCCCATTCAGTGGAAAGCGAGCTCGCTACTGATTGGCAGCCTTCTTAATTAGTTATTATTTAATTCTGGGGAAGGGTTCAGTATACTTTGCAATGCGTTTCAGTATCTCCATGCATTTTTATTTATTGTGTTGAAATTATCACTCTTGACCAATTTGAATATTATTGATTAAACTGAATTTGAACTTTGATTTAGGAATCCCAGTCATCATTTGCGTCCATA
The DNA here is from genome assembly GCA_034096865.1 of Theodoxus fluviatilis. Taxonomy (NCBI): domain Eukaryota; kingdom Metazoa; phylum Mollusca; class Gastropoda; order Cycloneritida; family Neritidae; genus Theodoxus; species Theodoxus fluviatilis. Next base: position 11,228 of record JAWQFJ010020324.1, on the reverse strand, counting down.
CGTCATCCTTGTGCGAATGTTTTTGATTGGAGGGTGCCAAGTAGTAAGAAGTACCCTAGACATTTAACGAGCCATAGAAAAGATTGATAATCTTTTAATACTACTTGTAACACACTGTGATTGTCGTCAGGTACAAATAACGGATTGATCTAGAGGCCCATTGATCAGGGTGTAAAGTGTAAAAGGTTTTTTATACCCATATATAAGTGATGATTCGCTTTGTAATACACACATTTTTCCTTTGCTTCTATCTAGATCATCTAAAACTGCACTTGAGGTTGAGTTCAGAGCCATCAAGCGGTCACTATTGGGCCTTGCAATGATTATGTGGAGTCTCAGCTAACTGCCTAAATTACAGCTACGGCAGGTTCCTCGAAAGTTACCTTCTCTCTACCTTGAGGTCACAGGCGATGGAGCTTCCGTTCTTCTGGCAGTCCAGGCAGCGAGAGTCGAAGATGACGAAGGGGAGGGGGGCCCCAAACACGACTCCGTCATTGGCCACGGACATCATGTAGCCGTGGGCCCCCGTTGACGTCATCGTGGATCGTGTATCTCGACGCTCCCGTGGGGAGTGGGCAGGACAGATGACCTCTGCGTAGGATTCGAACACGCCCGGAAGTTCGTGTACCTCCCCTACCTCCTCCACCCCAGTCTCGGTCACCTGCAGAGGGGTCAAGTTTAATGGAGTTGCATTGTAAAAGTTAGGTGAATGAATGAATGAACGAACAAATGAATCAATGAACGAACAAAAATGAACGAATGAATTAATGATTGAATAAATAAACGACAAATGGATGAACGAATGAATGAATCGATGTATGGAAAAATGTGTGAACGAAAGAACTAAAGAATTAATGAACGAATGTATGAATGGGGTCCCACGGGCAATACGCCTCTGTGAGCCACGAAATGCCGATGACTATGACGTCACTGGGGCTGGTCAGTTTAAGGTCAAGTCTCGAATTCCGTCTTAATTCGCTCTTTGTGAATCGCCCACCGGGGTCACGTGAAGAGAAGAGGATGGATATGAAACAGTTTAGGTAGTAGAACGAGGCCAGAGAGAGAGAGAGAGAGAGAGAGAGAGAGAGAGAGAGAGAGAGAGAGATAGAGAGAGAGAGATAGAGATAGAGAGAGAGACAGAGAGACAGAGAGACATAGAGAGACAGAGAGAGATAGAGAGATAGAGAGAGAGAAAGAGAGAGAGAGAGAGCATGAAAAAAACATTATCTGCAGTCGAAGAGCTAGCTGTGCCATCCTTTCCTTGTCACTTGGCAACTGATAGCGTGGAGAGAGAGGACAGAATGGAGAGAGGACAGAATGGAGAGAGGACAGAATGGAGAGAGGACAGACTGGAGAGACAGGCAGGTACCAGGCATTCTAGTCCACTGGAGACTTCGCCTACCGGCAATTGGAGGTCACACGAGAGGCTTGTGGGATAGCCGATCTGCTCCCTGACATACGCCATTAAAGTAGTTCTAAGACTATTTCGCACAAAACTCTTAACTTACTTTTGCTGAGGCAATAAACAAGCGTTTTTTCGACAAAATCAAATCTTTTTGTTGAAATGGAAACACGTTTTGACATCTGAATGATTTCTGTAAATTGTGGCGAGAAAAATAGTATCAGAACGAACTATTTTTGGTGCAATGCTGTAATGCAAAAGGTCAACCTATTACGCACTCATTGCGAACTGTGCAAGAGTCACGTGACTCGGGTTCACAGAATGGGTACCAGGCCCACCTCCACTCCCTGGGCAGTGTTCCCACGTGATGCTGGCTCATGGCCACATGACGTGTCAATCGCTTTACAGTACTGCCTTTAGAGGCATCCGTTTTCACCCCCTGGTGGGGATTTGCGATGCGAGTCGAGCTCACTCTCTGATGATGCGATCCATGGAGCTTTCAGCTCTACATCCACTTTCGGCAGGTGGGTACCTCAACCATCGAGGTGGCAAGTAACTCACAAGGGAGCGAGGCCACTGACGGTCTTCTGAGGAAGAGCCTCCATCAACAAGTGATTCGGCTCTTGAAACTTCCTGACACTCTCAGGTGGAGAGCCACCCCTGGTCACAGCTCCAGAAGCCCTGCTCTATTTGCGCGCTGTGCGCTGTGTATGAGACTGAAGTTGGTCAGTAGACGCAATTACACAAACTCTCTAGGAAACCCTGCTGAACTAGACTGCTTTTGGTGCTCGTACTGCTGGGAACAAACATATCAATACATTTGTGTACACCCTGCTCAAGATTTTCTCGCTTTAACGCGTCTGATGAAGCAGTGCTTCGAAGTTCACGCTCAGATCTCGGGAGTGCCGCGAGATTCCGTTAAGTGTCGAGCTGCTCACGGTGTTTCCTGTCATGGGCACGTACCGTTTCCTACGTCATAATGTCCACAGAGCCATTGTGATGGGAAAATCCCATTCAATAAGTTTCTGACCGCAGACGTGACCTACCAGGAACTTGGACAGTCGACACGTCAGAGTCGCGCTGTCCAGGAAGTTGTCGCCAAGGACTGCAGTCATGCGGCAGGGCTTCTCTCTGACGTCACAGAGGCCACGGCGAGGGATGTGTGTGACGTCAGGACCCTTGCTCATGTCCACGCCGCAGGAAACGCCCTGGAAACCCGCCTGGCACTGACAGGTGCCTGGAAGTGGAAGGAAAGGAAGCACTGAGTGAAAGGTTAGAATCTTAGTTTTCAAATACCACCAGAGTCCTTTGCTTGGCTCTTACACAAATTCCTTCAGACATCAAGGGTTGTTGGTTCTCTTCAGAGACAAAGCTGCTAAAAGGGAATTGTTGTGTTGAAATGTAATCGTAAGTCTAGACATCTTGATAAGTAATGTGTAGTTAAAAACTCAGGTGAAGACTAGGGTAGGGATTTATACAGAAAGAATGTCTACCCATAATATTACCTGGGTTTTAAACTCAACGCTCTGCTATGGTCAATGAGTACTGGTCTGCTCTGTTTCTGTAGCTTTCGCTCTGTACTCTTTAACGAAAAACTAATTTTGATCTTAGAATATCGTTTTAGAGGCAAAACATAGGTCAATACATGATTTTAATAGACACGTCATTGACAGATAGAGGAGTGGGTGAGATGGTTCATTGCCTTCCTTTATTCTTCAGTTTCAAGCAATGACGTATTCACGGACAGGTATACACAGGAACAATCCACTTACCGTTGACGCAGCTCCCACGGAAGTTGCACTCATCCGGACACGTGATTGCTTGCATCTGGTCCCTGAGAGCTGGGGACGGGTTGGCGGAGGTGTTGTCGGACGCCCAATACTTGGAGTCGAAGTTCAGCTCCGCCATGCACAGGGACTTGATGTTTTCCAGTGCGGTCTGCGCCCAGCTCGCATCTCCAGTTATCTGCAAGTAATTCCAAGTAGATGAAGAGGCGGGTTCCGTAAGATTCTCACAGCCTACACTGACAATAGACGACTCGCACGACCAGCTCACATCCAGAAACTACCATTAAAAAAAGTCCCCAAATTAACATGCATTCGCATTCCAGAGAGACCTTTTGAAAGAGAGAGTGTCAGTTGATATCTTTGCAAGCATGACGATGGTGCTCATCAAATGAAAAGTGACACATCTGTATTAGTTCTTCATGTAGAAAACCTCTCTACTCGTTTTCTTCTTTATTGTTTAAACCAAATTTATACAACTTTTCAGATCGCACATGAACAAATGCACGTGGAAATAGTACTTTACAAGTTATACTAATGACAGTTGAACTGGCAACATTTCACTTCATTTGGTATATAAGTGTTTTACATTACCGTCTATTCATGTGGAACACTTTTCAGTCTCTAAAATTCTGCACGAGTATTGGAAGCCTGAAGTTTTATGTGGTAAATACGTCTTGCAACAAACAGTATGACACCGTTCACTGCAAAGCTCTCTGAACTCTAAACCAAACGACCATTTGCGAGTACACAGATGGATGGATAAATCTTTAGGGCCTATCAGGCTATATAAGGCCACAACGTTTATACAATTTAATTACACCAACTTCCAACAATGAACTTTTGCCCTGCTCCCCAAAACAATCTTCACGACAGCGGATTCCAGCACGATCTTCTTAGCAGTTATATTAAGCACATTCACAACTTTGAAACAGGTTCGAGTTTCACTGCCTATCGGCCCGCGAGAGCCATGCAAGGCGAAAATCCTCAAGATTCCCCAGAGCAAAACTCAAGCCTCCCTCTCCCTAGGCCTAGTCACTCACCTACGAAGCGCTGAGGGATTGATAGAGTCCAAGGACTCATCAGCCTTGTATGCCATACAGGACCATCACGTAATTCAACGAGATAAAAATGTAGACTTAAATGATTACCCTAAGATAGTTAAACGAAGAAATATAGAAAAACGGTAAAGAATAGTGAGACTCAAAGGCGAAAATAATACTGAGAATTTTACCCAAAATTCTATCAGCAAAAGGATCTTATAAAATTTCTGATCGACTGTTTGACCCACTCCGTAGATGAGCAAGTCGGTGACACTCCACCAGAATGTGTCGCGTGGCCATTTGCGAGTGATATTTTGCTATACAATACACCCAACAAGGTTCTGTTTCTGATAGCTTGTAAAAGGACAAGCGAGAACGGTAACAGGAAAATAACCTATCAATGCAATTCATTGCGAGACAGAGAGAGCATGCGAAAAAGGACATCAAGATGTGATTATTTTTGGCAGTGAGTAGAACATAAATGAAATTCAACAAGACGGACGCCATAATTTCAAAAATGCAACGAAATTTAGTTTATCACCCTATGGTGATCTTTGCTGAGGCATGGTTTTAAAGAAAAGCAACAAAAGGAGCATTGATATTCGAGAGCTCACCATCAATTACTTAAATGTGCCTAGAAACGGTACCACTTGCTTATTCACTACAGTTTTCTTGCCATTCAGACTTGCTGTGTCATCTAGACGCATCTGAAATGTTTCCTTCTTTTTTCAAATTATTTTTGCATTTTCATGCTGTCAGGAAGACCGTATCAAACTTGAGAGTGACAGAACGACATTCTCATGAACATTGCCTGTTATGGGACGTAACATTGCAGTGGGTTTTCCCACCACCACCCTCCCTCCTCCTTCTCCAGAACATGGTGTATCGTTATTAATGAGTCATATACCACAATGGTGCAAAAACAACGGTGACTCTTAAGGTTTTTTTTAAAAGCAGAATGTTTGCAGTTCCCATCGAACGACAGCCCATCTGATGGGTGGATGGATGGATAGATGGATGGATGAATGGGTGGATGGATGGATGGATGGATGGATGGATGGATAGATAGGTGGATGGATGGATGGATGGATGGGTGGATGGATGGATAGATGGATGGATGAATGGGTGGATGGATGGATGGATGGGTGGATGGATGGATAGATGGATGGATGAATGGGTGGATGGATGGATAGATGGATGGATGAATGGGTGGATGGATGAATGGATGGGTGGATGGATGGATAGATGGATAGATGAATGGGTGGATGGATGGATAGATGGATGGATGAATGGGTGGATGGATGGATGGATGGGTGGATGGATGGATAGATGGATGGATGAATGGGTGGATGGATGGATAGATGGATGGATGAATGGGTGGATGGATGGATGGATGGGTGGATGGATGGATAGATGGATGGATGAATGGGTGGATGGATGGATGGATGGATGGATGGATGGATGGATGGATAGATAGGTGGATGGATGGATGGATGGATGGATGGATGGATGGGTGGATGGATGGATAGATGGATGGATGAATGGATGGATGGATGGATGGTTGGATGGTTGGACGGACGGACGGACGGACGGACGGGTGGATGGATGGATGGATGGATGGATGGATGGATGGATGGATGGATGGATGGATGGATGGATGGATGGATGGATGAAATTTTACGGCCTATCAGCCTTTGTAGGCTATGTAAGACCATTAAGCACGAAAATCACAAGAACAGTTTCGAGCATGCGCAAATCACGCCATGATATCTCTTGTTGTTCCCCTCTTACGAATCGCGTAGGGAAACGCGGTGGGTCTATTGTACACCCCAACCCACAGGGGGCCCACAGCCCACCTGAATGTCCGAGACGCACATGTCCACAGAGGAGTTGGTCTCTATTCCCACGTCTGCCGCGCACCGACGGACGACTTCGAACTGTTCCACGTACTTCTGGCAGAAGTCGATCGCCTTCTCCTCCGTCCAGTTCCCCTTCCAGGACAGGTCCTACAAGACACCGAATGAAACAAATGGATGGATGGATGGATGGATGGATGGATGGATGGATGGATGGATGGATGGATAGATGGATGGATGGATGGATGGATGGACGGATGGATGGATGGACGGAGTTTAAGGGCCTATCAGCCTTGTAGGCTGTATAAGGCCACAACATTAAGAAACACTCATCTTTTACAAGGTATCAAAACTTTTCATGACAGAGGAGTCTAATACAATGAACATAGCCAGTGTCGAATGAATCAACCAAGAATGGAAGGGCGTGTGGCAGTAGTTTTGTCCAGAGAATGGATTTCGGAACGAAAAAAAAACGTTTAGCGGACGTCACTGCCGATACTTAACGATTTCCAAACAAAAATCAAAGACGGTTCATCTTAAATTGCCTATTATTTCAAATGAGCGTGCATGTGCAGTTTTCCTGATCCGATCTATTCATGGCGTCTTCTTTGTGCATTGGCAAGAGTGCAGATCAAGGTCAGCGAGCTTATTCGCCAATCCACCTACAGTAAGCTCAGTGGCCATCACTTCAAGGGAAAACCCACACACATCCTCACGACTTCGGTTCGTCGCTTTTATCGTCTGAATTTTAAAACGTAGACTTGTTGTTACGTTAATTGTGTCCCTGACTCTAGCTGGTTGTTACTCTGTAGTAGGCTTTACCGGACTATGTTTCCCGTACTAAATTCGCATACAAATACTAAATGCTATTAAGTATCTTGAGTACGAGCAATCACAGGTAGCATCGGGCATGGATGTCCGGGACGATTCGCTCATACTGCCTGCTCAAGAAGCTTTGCCTTTGTCGGGAAAACAATTCTTCTTGCACTGTGTGAACAAGCAAAGCTTATAGAGTGGCTTCCCAAACATATTCGGGCATGCTGGTAATGATCGTAGCTTTCTCGCGTTGTTCACATAGCCCATGGGTATTGGACGTTCCTTTTGTGTTTAAAAGAGGGGAAAATCCTGAATCACAAAAGAAAAATGAATTTACAGTACGCAAATAATAATGGCGAACGAAGACGATGACAATTACGATAATGCCGACGACGACAACGAGGAGGGCGACGACAAGACGACAACGATGACGAGGCTATAAATTCACACCACCAACAACACTATCAAATCACTACCATCATCATCACCGTCGTCGTCACTGTCATTGTCGACGTCGTCATCATCATCATCTCCTACATTCAGTAAATCCGATTCAAGTGTGGCATTGATAACAATGCACCAGTAGAATTCTCCTCCTTTAAACGAGGAGAAACGCTACTCCAATTGATTGCAAATGTGCATATCTTAAATCCATCATAACTAGCAAGCGAGTTATTTAGTAAGTTTTGAATGGTAGACTCACCGGGTTGTGGTCAGAGTCTGGGATTCGTTCGAAGTCATCAAAATCGAACCCATGGTAGTCGTCCTGCATGACGTCACGCTTACTTCGCCTGTGACAAGTGAGGTCCTTGTAACCAGGAGGTAAACACTTGATTTCCACGCCGTCAGACCAGTCGCACTCCAGGGTTTTGTTGTCCTTGTCACACTTGCACTGACCTGCTCTGACGCTGTCCCAGCCTTGAAGCTTGTCCCGCGGTACAAAGAAAGAATCGTTCTCGCTGACCCTGCACAGGAAATCCAAAAGCCAAAATGTACGAGGATCAGTTGATGGGGACACGAAACAGTACATGCGATAATGATCAATAATATTTAGATGCATGGTGCGATGTCGGCAGTATTTTGTAGTCGTGGTTTTGTCAACTACCAGCTTGGGATACTCTCTGCACAGCGATGTAATTCTGGTTGATGAGAACGTTGACTTCTGTGAAAACTCTCCGCATAGAGGGCAAAGAGTCAGAGATCCTCCATAGGTGTGTTATGCTCAATCGAAACTCATGGAGTGAAGTTTCACGCAAACGTCGCTACAATGGAATTAAATATGAAGAAACATGACATTAACGACAACACCACCACCACTACCAACCACCACCACCACCCCTACCCCATCCCCCACACCACCACCACTCAACCACCACCACCCGACCCCCCCCGAACCCCTCCACTCCCCCACCAACCCCTCCAACTCCTCCACTCCCCCCAATCCCTCCACTCTCCCACCAACCCCCCAACCACCCCAACCCCTCGACTCCCCCACCAAACATCACCACCACCACCACCACAACCACCTCAATCAACACCACCAACACAACCTTTACAACTATCAACCATCACCATTACCACCCTCAACCATCCTCACCACCACAACCATCACCATCACCACAAACCTCAACCATCACCACCACCACCACCCTCAACCATCACCATTACCACCATCCTCAACCATCACCATCACCACCACCCTCAACCATCACCATCACCACCACCCTCAACCATCACCATCACCACCACCCTCAACCACCACCACCACCATCCTCAACCATCACCACCTCCACCACCCTCAACCATCACCATCACCACCACCCTCAACCATCACCACCACCCTATACACCTACTCCTCAAAATATACAAATGATCAATCGAACAGCAAATACTTCCTAGTACGTGCACTTTTCCATTCTCGGACACTGAGAAGCACATTACAGGCACTGCCGTCTAACAGCGGCAACCCAATTGGCACGGTCTCCGCCATTTTGGTTCATCCGGGCCTCTGCAACGAGCCGCAGCGAGGGACCTCCGGAGCAACCTCGGCCACCCTCCTTCATAGCGAGCATCTCCTTGTGAGCGAGACGACGTATGCAACGCCTAGCCCTCAAGATTTTCTCGAGATTTCTTACCCAACAAACGCGCCTCAAGAGCTAAGTCTTTGAGCAAAATGCTTCATTCATTCAATTTACTTTTTACCGCCACTCTGAACACATACCACTTTGAGATACATTTGTCAAATGACACCATCCTAACCGTCATGATGTTTATTTCTCTGAATTTGCACAATGATCAACGCATTTTCTGAAGGGTCAGTTGATTTTCACCGTAGACAATCTAGAAATGCGACAAACAACATGAAGGACATTTTCATTTCATAAGAGAAGGAAGAAGAACCATTCAACGGACAGGGAATGAATACAAAAACAAATTTTTTCTATGAAAAAAGCTAACATATTGTTTTAGCGCTTTTGCGAATACGCCGTTATCTTGCAGAAACGTTCGCAACAGAGTCATGGACCACGAAAACTTTAATACTTGCTGCGTACTGTTCTTCACGTACACCATGCTTATCGTCAACAGTAGTGGGGAAGTACAAAACTATCGTGGATCCCAAATACAGCTATAGATATGCCGAGTACCAACCAGTATGCCGACCCACACTCAGCTTACAAGATGCTGTTCACTGTACATGATCCACCAGACAACCCAAGTGAGCTCCACGCATATGAAAGCTCCTACATGGCATTCACTAATGATGATCGAAATTTGCATGTATGACAAGTGTAAGATGTAGCGCACCGGATGAAAATGTATCGTATGGAATAATTCATGCATGACATTGCGAATATTTTAAACAATGTGTTTGCGACTGTTTTAGATTCAAATTTGCGTGCCATTTTGTATAACAATAAGTGTATGAATTTTACCTGGAAAATGTCATCATTGTTGGCCCCTCCCCCCTCCCTCCCCCTCCCCCCTCCCCTTCTCCCCTCACCCACCTCGGTCTCCCTTTCTCCCCTCTCTCCCCTACCCGCCTCTCCCCCCCCCCTCCCCCACCCCCCGCCTCCCCCACTCCCCCCCCTCCCCCACTCCCCCCCCCCACCCCCCGCCTCCCCCACTCCCCCCCCCCCCCCCAACAACAACAACCAAACAAACAATTCGCAGCCAGGAGATAAAACTGGAAGCTGTTGCCAAATTCTAATATTCTCTTCTCTCATCACGACATTACGAAAGCAACGAGCAACGGCTACAACGCCTGATCTCGACAAATGTTTGTTCCTGACATCAAGAATATACCTTACCTGTAATAAAGTTGAGCGTCAATTGTGGGTTCGTCATCGTTTGGGTTTGAGTTGTAGCTGCCGCACAGGCCCTCTGTTTTTGTATACTCAACCTTACCGACGTTCACATACACGTTGAAGAATTTCCCGTATGTGTTTTCTTCTCTGATGTCCTCAAATGCACCCGAAGGAAAACGAACCTAAAAAGAAGAAAATAAGTCCACTGATTTATGTGGTTTAATGTTCGTATGAAAGTATAATCTTTTCACCGTAATTACGAATTGGATGTACATAACATTTTGTTGAGAACACAAGAGAGCTATTGCACTTCTAGAATTTGCAAGTGACGTCGATTTCTAGGGTCGGCGGCAGCCAATGAAGAATCAATCTCTCTCTCTCTCTCGTCCCCTCTCTTCCTATCTCTAATATATCTCTCTCCCTACCTCCCTCTCTCCCTCTCCCCCTCTCTGTCCAACCCCTCCCGCCATTCTCTTCCTCTATAATTCTCTCCTGGGTCTGTCTGTCTGTCTGTCTGTCTGTCTGTCTGTCTGTCTGTCTGTCTGTCTGTCTGTCTGTCTGTCTGTCTGTCTGTCTGTCTGTTTCCCCTTCCCTCTCTAATTCATTCTCTCTCTCTATCCTCCACTCTTCCTCTCCCTTTCTCTCTCTCTCTCTTCTCTCTCTCTCTCTCTCTCTCTCTCTCTCTCTCTCTGTCTCTCTCAGTTTCTCTCTCTCTGTCTCTGTCTCTCTCTCTCTGTCTCTGTCTCTCTCTCTCTGTCTCTCTCTCTCTCTCTCTCTCTCTCTCTCTCTCTCTCTCTCTCTCTCTCTCTCTCTCTCTCTCTCTCTCTCACACACACACACAGGAGCTGAAGGCTAAAGGACTTGGCGTTTCATCAGACTTGACAGAGAAGCAGCGTGAGAACATTCGACAGGCCAGAGACGATGGATATTTTGCCTACTATCGTGGCGGTGTGTTGCACAGGGAAGAGCTGCAAACAAGTTCGAGGAGCGACTCGACCCGACGTCAGACGCACTCTACTACT
>JAWQFJ010020323.1:0-16084 GCA_034096865.1 Theodoxus fluviatilis | reverse complement strand
ATGAACATAAAAAGTTGAATCTACACAGTTGAACCTGTAAACAAAAGATTCAAATGATTTTACTTTGAACATTTCCTAGAGCCGTACTAGTGGTGTGCCTTTACCCCCGGAATGGGTAGGAAGGTCGGACACCTCTACCACAGCACACCATGGTGTGGACCCACACAAACAACCCGACACACAACCGCCCTCCTTACTCACTGGACTACGCAAACGGTCATACCCTCAAGCGACACCTGTGCTACCGGCTCCTTTTTCTGAACGGCGGCCTCCAGAGCGAAGGAGAGAGAAGAGAACCTTCGCCGTGAACATCCTTGTGGAGATTCAGTACACCCAGGTAACTGGAGACGTTGACTAAAGAACAGGTGACCAAATACAGTACCAATCCTGCCGCGCATGCATCTCGACGGAGCTATATTTAGACCTCAACATTAGGTTTAAAATCCAGATGTCTCTCCTGAACTCATAAGATTTTGTTCAAATATATGGCGACCAGCTAACACACACTACATCAAGAATCTTTTACTAAATAAAAAATTCAAAAGAGGACTGTGGAGGCTGCTCCACAGGTTATCCTTACCTCCCTGGCAGCACATCATTCAAGTCTCCTGACTCCGCAATGTTGCCTGGTGGAATAGCCTTTCGGTTAATGCCATCTGAGAGAGGATGAGTCAGAGAGGAGAAGTTGAGACGGAGAGAGGAGAGAGAGAGAGAGAGAGAGAGAGAGAACGAAGTTTATTCAGTAGGCCGACAGCTCATTTTAAAATGTGGATAAATTGGAAAGGGACGTTTCAGTACATGGCTTCTCATTTCACACTCTCACGGGAAACATCACCAGTGAATAAACTACTGCTACTAAGAACATTAAATTATTGTTGTCTTAGCATGGTACTTTTTTCTCTTAGTTTCATAGCATAGAATATGAACATTGCTACGTCCTTTGTTGGCCGGATGTTCGATCCCATCAGAAGCCAGCCAAAGGATCCCTTTAAGATTGGATGTATATGTGGGATTTTTTCTGAGGTAATCTTAAGCATAACAGTCAACAGAAAATGCTTTTCATCCTCTACCACATTGCATAATGGATAGGTGAGGTTCCTCAGTGAGTGAGTGAGCGAGTGAGTGAGTGAGTGAGTGAGTGAGTGAGTGAGTGAGTGAGTGAGTGAGTGAGTGAGTGAGTGAGTGAGTGAGTGAGTGAGTGAGTGAGTGAGTGAGTGAGTGAGTGAGTGAGTGAGTGAGTGAGTGAGTGAGTGAGTGAGTGAGTGAGTGAGTGAGTGAGTGAGTGAGTGAGTGAGTGAGTGAGTGAGTGAGTGAGTGAGTGAGTGAGTGAGTGAGTGAGTGAGTGAGTGAGTGAGTGAGTGAGTGAGTGAGTGAGTGAGTGAGTGAGTGAGTGAGTGAGTTGAGTGAGTGAGTGAGTGAGTGAGTGAGTGAGTGAGTGAGTGAGTGAGTGAGTGAGTGAGTGAGTGAGTGAGTGAGTGAGTGAGTGAGTGAGTGAGTGAGTGAGTGAGTTAGTGAGTGAGTGAGTGAGTGAGTGAGTGAGAGAGAGAGAGAGAGAGAGAGAGAGAGAGAGAGAGAGAGGTTCTAATTCTGGAATGGAGTGGAGGGAGTTTTACGACCTATTAGCGTTTGTAGGCAATGAAAAACCATTAATCAAAACATAAATAAAGTCACGAGGTCCCTAGTTATTCGCCTCTTACAAATTACGCAGGGAGAAGCGGTGGGTATATTCTGCACCCCAACCCACCCCCCAGGTGGCTCTACTTCTAGCAAATACACGTTCTCTCCAACATACTAGTTTGTAAGTGACACTTCGAGAATGATTCGATACGTCTGCTGAAATCAGATTGGTGTTACTGTAAGGAGTGCTAAAGACAGTAAAGTTAAGTCGTGAAGACAGTAGGCACACGCACGCGCACGCACACACACGCACGCACACTTATAGCATTGTTATTTACTATGCACATTTAAAAAGCATAAACATGAACACTGGAAACGATACCTATAAAAACGTACTTTAAAAAATGTCTGACTATTCTAATCCAAAGCAATTTTAGCGTTCGGTCACCGAACACATTTTATGTCCCTGCTCGTCGGGGTACGACTTCCGCACACGGTCGCCATAAAAACACCGTCCACCAGGAAGCACACGGCACCTGCTGCATTCGGTTTACGTATTTTTGACATCCTTATGATGCACCCTGCTGCATCCAGCTTACGTATTTTTGACATCCTTATGATGAAGCCTGTATTTGTGAATCACATACGGGGCTGGCTGCCTCTTCCTGCAGTTGCTCAACATCAGTTATCTCCCTTGTAGAGTGAACCACCATAATATTTTAGGATATACGTATTTATTTGGCTTTTTAGAAATAATTTTCCAATAAACAGTAGAATGTAAATATTTCGTGATTGGGACTTTTTGTTGATATATTTTCAAAGAACACGGAATTTTCTTGTTTGATTATTTGGTTAGCTCCTCTTGCAAATTTCGAAACATGGCGCGCTGCATGATGATGATGTGTTGAACTTCGCAATCTTGTTCATTACATAAATCAAAAGCTATTCTTCTCCTATACGGCTTAAAAATGAAATTCAGGGGGAAACTTGTAGACATAGGATGTATACAGCAGTTCACCAGTGAGTATCTGTTGGTTGTCTTCTTTAATCCTGAATGTTGCGAGAAATGTTGGTCATCTGTTTTCGGCTTTGTGAGTTTGTTCAATTGTTGGCCGTTGTCTCCCCCTGTAGCGTAGGTTCGGGGCAAGAATTGACCCACCACGCGATTCGTAAGAAGCGAATGACTAGGGACACCGTGACTTGATTAGCGTTTACTCATGACTGTTCAAAAGATGTTCGTGCTTAATAATAATAGCCTAGTTACATAGCCTACAAAGGCTGATAGGCCGTAAAACACCAACCAACCAACCAAAAATTGGCCGTTGTCAATGTCAGTGTAAATTGTAGTGACTGACACACTCCGATCGGAGGAGTCATTCCAATGTTCAGGGAAAATATATCGTCTGATTTGTTGTTGTTGTCGTTGTTGCTGTTGTTTATGAGCATTTTCTTTGCAATCAAATGGTACTACCATTGCCGACAAATGTTTTCGTTTGCAGGGATCCTGGCCACTATTTCGAAACTGATCAAGAACTGCGTGCTGAGAATTACACAAGACAAACTGTACTTCATTTTGTCGGAGCAAGTCACGACGGGAGGCATTCAGATGTGGTGTGAGTTGCCCCAGGTAAAACAGAATGCGAACACTACTTAATTTTGCTGTTTCTCACCTTTCCATGTTTTGACTGGTTCTCCATTGCTGCTCTCCTCTCTTCAGTTTGGTACCGCCAAGATGTCGTACTTTGCATGTGCTTTCCTTTACATCACTCTCTTACTGGCTGGCTAACAAGCAGTTGGTACTGAATCTGTCTTTTGTCAACATTAAGGTGTATGCCAGTAGCAGACATTGTGTGTGTGTGTGTGTGTGTGTGTGTGTGTGTGGTGTGTGTGTGTGTGTGTGTGTGTGTGTGTGTGTGTGTGTGTGTGTGAGAGAGAGAGAGAGAGAGAGAGAGAGAGAGAGAGAGAGAGAGAGAGAATACCTTTGCAAAACAGTCCAAGGCAATCTTTACAGATTATGCTTTTAAAATGTCTGTGTGGAATTGAAGCATACTTGAACAGGATAGAAATGCAGTACTATGATAGTGATAGTCATATTTAGGTCAAATGCTCCATGCTCTGTGATTTCCAGGGCCATTTCTTTGATGAGTATGCCATGGAAGGAGTCACGCCAGAGAGCAATGAAATCTACCTGGAGCTGGTCCCAGACAACCTGCTGAGAGCTCTGAAGAATGCGCAGAATGCCAAGTGGGTCAAGATTAAACTGACAAAAAAACAAACACCTTGCTTGACAGTGGAAATTGATCTGGTTTGTATCGCATCCCTTCTTTTATAAATGATTGAAAATTGTCTCAATTTCAGCCCATAGAAGTGTAGTGCGTGATTGTTTGTGTTGATTCATTTGTAATTTCATCAGCATGAATATCTTCTCTACTAGTACAGATATTTTGCTAATGTTGGTAATAGGTCATAAGAAAAAGTAGAAGTTTCTTTGTTAAAAAAAAATTAGGGTGAGAGGGGCTGATTTTGAAGTCTTTGAAACTGGCATGCAAACCAAATTAACATTTATATAGACAAGTAGTGGTACTGTGAATCTTGAGTGTCACTTAAACCAAATAGTTATCTACCAAGAATGACTTGTGCTTCTAAAACTGTTTGCTGCCACCTGGATCCTCAGGTTTGTGCATGCAATCAATGCAAAAATTGTACTTCTCAGTTATCAAACTGTGTAATGAGTGTCTAGAACATGGCAAACCAACAGTGTTAGGAAAAAATGAGTGAAACTGAAAGTGAATGACATAATGATCATATCATTTAACAGCTGAGAACAAGTGATGGCACGATGCTAATGAAATGGAGCTGCTTTACTGCAGTCAGACAAAATAGAGGCTGCCACTGGAGCTGCTGTGTCTGTAAGTCACTAAGTGTGAGGTTGAGGCAGAGGCCGCTGGAATGCTTTGCTGATACTTGTGGATCTGTTGGCAGCCCACGGTGGGGTCCTACCAGCGTCAGGTCGTCCATGACATCCCAGTCCATGTAGTGGCTCGGCGACACTGGCAGGATTTTGAGGAGCCTGAAATGCCTGTGTTTGATGTGAGACAAGGCTTTTATTTGGAAATTTTTGTTCTGCCATCAGAAGTGATTTTGTGTTGGCTTGAAATGTCCTCAATTTTGAAGCCCATGAGCAGACTAATATTTTCCCCCCTTAAGTTTGTTTTCTGAAGTTGTAAGAAATTTATACAAGTAGCTGTCATAAACTGGTATACTTCATTAGAAAAAGAAAACTTTTAAAATTATGTATATTCTACAATATTTATATCAGTGGAGCATTTTATCTTGCCTGTGTACCTGGCAAATTAGATAAATTGAGTTATTGGAGTCTTCATTAATTGTTTCATAGTGTAACTTGGGCAAAGGAAGAACATTCGCAATGAAGGAGATGTTTAAAATTGAGATTTCAGTATTACAGTTAGGATACTTGAAATGTATGGCCTTGACAACTATGGGACTTTGCTTCAAATCTCTCATCAGAGACCTAGGTGGCTTATTTTGATGTTTGTGCTCAGTGAATAAATGAGTGCATCAATGAGTGTGTGTGTGTGTGTGTGCATATATGTGTGTGTGTGTGAGTGTAGATGTGTGTGTATGTGTGAGTGTAAATGTGTGCATGTGTGTGTGTTAATGTGTGTTAATGTGTGTATGTGTGAGTGTGTGTGTGTGTGTGTGTGTGTGTGAGAGAGAGAGAGAGAGAGAGAGAGTTACTTCCCTTGCATAACCAGCATTGTTCAAAACTTTTTTCCAGGTCAGCATAGGCATGCCTCCATTGAAAGTTGTGAGGAATATTGTTGAGAAAATGAAAAACTTGAGTAATTTCATGGTAAGTGAGATACTTGCTGCCTGAGGGTTTGTTGTCTTTAGTTGTGAATGATTACAGCAATATTTTCCCATTAAGTTGTGCATTCATCTCTGAGAAACTTTTTAATTCTGATTTTTATAACTTTTCTTTGACAAAGTAAATCATTATGTGTGTGCTGACCCATTTTTTCTGTGAGCACTATTTAGGTTTATAAGAAAAAAAATAAGAGTAAGGGAAATTTATTATTATGTTCAGACATACATGACATTTATTAAAATACAGACACACACACAAATGTACAGTCTTCATCTGGTCTTCCTAAAATTACAATAAAGCCCCCCCCCCCTCCATGTTGCCTTATGTTACCTTAACCACTTCTTTCTCCTCATCCCATCTCTTCATTTTCCCTCATCCTCCCCCCAACTTGCACCCCTGCAGAATTATTTTCATAATCATACATATTTTTTCTTGTCCCATTGTTTTCTCTTTCCTCTTACAATGTACATGCAACTCGGAAAACTTCAAGGTGTGATGTAGGGATGTCATCAACAAGAAATAGAATCATGCTGGTAAACAGGTCTTCTGGCCATATCTGAGTCTGCATTGCTGGAACAAGATATGGATGACCCATGACAGGGAGTGACCTGACTGCTATTGACAGGTGCTGTCGGCCAACCAGAGTGGGGAGATGAAGCTGATGGTGGAGACAGACATGGCGTCCGTCACCACGCACTTCCAGGACTTGCCCAAGCCTGTGTGGAGTAAGCCGCCTTGCCTTGTGTCCTTTCCATAAGTAGTGTGTCTTCTCGGGGCTTGCACTCTGTGTTTTGGTGTTAATAGCTCCTCTATTTTGACTGGCTGTAGTAAATGCATTTGTTGTGGACAGGCGATGGCAAAGAAAACTTCATACTAGTCTTTCATTGAAGAAATGTTGCATTGATAATTTGATTGAATACCAATGATGATTTCAGTTTACAGACAGCACAGCAGAGCAGTATCCTATTTCCTAAAATGAGTACACATTTTGAAAAATGTTATTCAAGCAATGTGGTCTATAGCACACTGAGGCATCATTCTGGCAGTCAGAGAATGATAGTTGGCCAGGATCAATTGTGAAAACAATACTTGACAGCACAGTGCAGCAAGACAGTCAAAAGTCTCCACAATCATTTATCAACGACCTATTAATAATTATGCTCAAAGAAAGCATTTTCACTCTATACAACGGAGTCTCAGGCTGAACCACATGTGTACATCTAACCTTTTGCCAGGAAGGGACGGACAGGGGGAGGAATCCCAGGTGGTTCGAGAAGACACAGACAGCCATGAGTTTTCCAAGGCCAGGATTGACATCCGCAAGTTTGTCCTCTTCCTGTCTGGTCAGCAGGTCAACCCCTCCAGGGTGGTGTGCAGTGAGTAAAGGACTTGTTTGTTTTGTTTGTTTGTATAAAACACAGGACTTGGTTATGCAAGATACTTGCTCTTCTTGGAGTCAGGTTTTGGTTTTTGGTGGTTAACTTGCTTGGTTGCTGGTTGGCTAATGAGTAAGTTTGAGTGTGTGTGTGTGTGTGTGTGTGTGTGTGTGTGTGTGTGTGTGTGTGCGCGTGGCTGAGAGACAGACAGACAGACAGTTATGAATTATTTTGAATCCTTTATTAAACAGATGTCATATCTTACCAATACCTATTTACTACTAGGTGACATTGCAGTTAAAACCTATGTCACTTTCTAACAAGTCTACTTTAATGTACAGCAACTCTGTTGTGTGCGACTAGCAGCACAAGGTTTTAATGAAAGTTAATTAATTCAATGTGGGAAATTTTGGCACGTCTCTCATAAAGTTTGATGTAGATGATGTTACTGAAATGTAAAGTATTCCGAGTTGGTGTGAAGAAGTAGATTCCTTCTGTCTGTACTCGTCCTCTCTGTAAATGTCTTCTATCCTGCATGACCTGCACAGCTGTGAAATTTGACTTAATCTCATGAGAAATACATATTTCTTTGCAGACATTGTACACAAGAAGCTGGTGCACTTTTTCTTGGTTCAAGATGACGTGTCTCTACAGTACTTCATGCCCGTAGTCCACTCCTGAAGCTTGAGAAGGTGAGAAGTTAGTGACTGTATCCATAGATATAAACTTTAAATTATTCTACTTGTTTCCAGGTCCCTATTTTATGTGAACAGTGAGCACTTGGAATTTTAATCCTTTGATTTTCTGTAGACATTGTTTTCACTTTTGTTTTCTTTTTTCTTCCCTCCGGCCCAGGTCCCTTAGTATGATATTGTTTTGTCATTCCCTACTGCTTTGAAAACAAGTATATCTGAATAATTTCTATCATACTTCTCTCTTTCAATGATGCAGTGGTCTTCTGAACAAAACTATTGTCATTTGTTATCGCCAGACATGTATAACTGACAAAAAAAGAAGAGAATCATCAGTGTTACATTATGGTAAATGTATTCTGACCTTTTCATACATCTTTATTTTCAGGGTGTCATTCTTGTTGACAAGGACTGGAGTCTGGCTGAGAGTGGAGTTGATTGGCAGAAGGAAATGCAGTCTTTCCACATGGACACGGTGCTACTGCTGCCATTCAGAGGGGCATGACAGGTATCACATAAATGCTGGTGGTGCTGACTCAGAATGAACTTCTGTACCAGTGAATGGGATGCCTCCCCTGTCTCAACCCTCTTGTGTTCTGATGGTGAAACTGAGATAGGTGCTAGAAGTCAGAGCAAATGCAGATACATGCTGCAAGTGAGGCTAACCAGAGACAAATGCATTCTTTTCCTCTCCTCTGGAAGCAAATTGGCATGTGAAAACTAAAGTGATCTCGTATGGAAATTCCAGAATGGAACCACACTGACCATTCCCACACTTGGACCTTAGTTTAATGAGAAGTACAGGTCAGACCATTGCACTCCCCTCATATGGACTTATTTGGAATCATCTACATGGCAAGTGCACCAATTTGTACCTACTGAATTGGAAAGGGTTAGGGTATAATGTCCCATTCTGTCTTTCTCTGCTCCTTGCTGTCACTCCTTTACCGACCTTGCTGTCTGCGGGGTCCCAGCTGCTCTCTCCCATGTTTCCCTCCTCCGACTGTTCTGTATTCAGTAGTCAAGTGATGACCTTGGGGCAGGTATGACTGCATTTCCCTACATGGTCACTAAGTTCAGAACAAGCAGGAAAACATCTTTACTTGGCAGTAAAGAGTCGTATGTGAAAGGCAGCCAGGATGGAGCATAGCAACATTGGACATTGCATGTGAATCTGTGAGGCCGTATTTGTGCCTCTCCCTTTGACTCGAATGCCACACATTGTTGTGAAGTATGCTGCATCATTGGAGGCACACGGAATGAGATGGCCTGAGCAGGTAGTCTTGAACACAGCCATGGAGTGCTCCCAAGGCACACAGAATGAGATGGCCTGAGCAGGTAGTCTTGAACACAGCCATGGAGTGCTCCCAAGCCACACAGAATGAGATGGCCTGAGCAGGTAGTCTTGAACACAGCCATGGAGTGCTCCCAAGCCACACGGAATGAGATGGCCTGAGCAGGTAGTCTTGAACACAGCCATGGAGTGCTCCCAAGTCACACGGAATGAGATGGCCTGAGCAGGTAGTCTTGAACACAGCCATGGAGTGCTCCCAAGCCACACAGAATGAGATGGCCTGAGCAGGTAGTCCTTGAACACAGCCATGGAGTGCTCCCAAGCCACACGGAATGAGATGGCCTGAGCAGGTAGTCTTGAACACAGCCATGGAGTGCTCCCAAGCCACACGGAATGAGATGGCCTGAGCAGGTAGTCTTGAACACAGCCATGGAGTGCTCCCAAGCCACACGGAATGAGATGGCCTGAGCAGGTAGTCTTGAACACAGCCATGGAGTGCTCCCAAGCCACACAGAATGAGATGGCCTGAGCAGGTAGTCTTGAACACAGCCATGGAGTGCTCCCAAGCCACACGGAATGAGATGGCCTGAGCAGGTAGTCTTGAACACAGCCATGGAGTGCTCCCAAGCCACACGGAATGTGTGGTTTGTGGGTGCAGGGCTCGGGTCCACTGGTTAAGGTGGTTGCCTTGAAGCCACTTCAAACTATTGGGTGCAGTGTTGTATGGATCCTAGAGTCGCATTCTTGGACAAGGGAAGTAAAGATTTTTGCTTCTCTCTATCCAAGAGTAAGACTGAGCACTGCATGCACTCTAGAGCCCAGCAAACTAAACTGTGATGACCAGGGATTAAAAATCTCTAAACGGAACAGATTTCTCGAGAAAGACACAATAAAAATCTTAGCATTAATATTGATGAAAGTCTTCCTTGGTGTCACTAATTAAGACTATAAAGTCTGTTTCCTGCAGCATAGCGCCTGCTGCACACACTTGCAGTTGAGTGGACTTTGTGACCAGGGGGGCATCATGTGTTTACAAATGAGAGTGATAATCCATCTGCCATGTTGATACAGCAGATGAAGGTGCATTCTACTCCATTGTTATGACTGTAAACTGATGCTGTCTAACCTGGGGGATTCAGGGTCAGTAATACTGATCTGCAGGATTCCTTGTTTCGACCCACCAAGTTTGTGTTGCTGAAAGCAAAGCAATAGCTGCAAATGTTTTAAGTTGATAGGGTTTTGTGGTCTTGAAACATCATCTGGCTCTGCTTGTTCTAGAATATGATACTCTTATTTGCCTATGCCTATCCAAATGTTAATTATGTTAATTTTTAACGTGTTGATGATTATGCACTTTGATAAAGTGACAAAGGAATGTGTGGTAAAAGTTGTGAAGTGGTTTGAGCTTCTGATATGAGTGAGAAGTTGTTATATAAAACTAATACCTTTAAAGATGTGTATGTGTGCGCATGTGTCTGTGTGTGTGTATGTGTCTCTGTGTGTGTGTGTGTGTGTGTGTGTGTGTGTGTGTGTGTGTGTGTGTGTGTGTGTGTGTGTGTGTGTGTGTGTGTGTGTGTGTTAAGATCAGTGGTGTTTTCCTTTGACAATGTATCCCTTTAAGTTACACAAGAGTTGCTGTAACATAAGGTAGTCTTATGTTGATGATGCATCATACTCCTTGTAATGACAGTGGTACTGCCCTAGTGCTGTCTTCCTTTGGACTTGTAGAGACAGGCTGATGGCTACTTCTTTATAGATCTATCAAGAGATAGACTACAAAGAAGTAGCCATCAGTCTGTCAGAAGGAGTGAAAGTGATCACTTGTGGTCCTGTTGGTTTACAATGTTACTGGAAACACTGTAGTGGCTGTGCTCACAAAGTCGCCAATAAATAAAATGCCACCTCCACCTTTTTGGTTTCTGTTTCTTTTAAGTGACTATTAGAGGGGAAAAAACCACATTAACCTGTAAAGGCTTTCACAAGCTTGCCTGTAATCAACTGTTGAAAATTATTTGTGCTGTCAAATGTTTATCTCAATACAGTAGATTTTTACCTGCAATGGACAAAGTCGTGAGTGTTCTGCTAATGTTTATTATAGGTCAGTTGAATGACATGGAAGGCTATGAACTTTCAAGAGCTGTATGCATACATGTGAAAGAACAGTGCCTCCCAGTCTTTGTATATTCTATGGGCACATGATGACACTAGTTGCTGTGTTGGGTGAAATTGCTGTCTCCATCTCTGTGCTAGCTGGATGGAATTCTTTAAGGCCTCCGCACACGAGGCAACTCCACTCCGGCAACTCGATTGCTTGCCATACATTGCGTCGGTTGAAAGCAACTGGCATTCCAAGCAACTTTCCTTGCCACCAGCAACTGAGTTGCTTGTGTTTCAACCTGTTCTAGTTTTGGGGGCAGTGGCGTGCCACTCCAGCCACTCTCTGTGAATCCACCAAGAGCCTCGTTCTCGTGTTCTCGCGACTATTGCACATTTAATGGCGGACTCGTCTTCGCTTCGCACAGAAAACGCTGAATTTGGGGACACTAGAAACCCCATCCAAAGAAAATGTAAGCCATGAACAGCATTAATTTATCAAAGCTGTATGTTGAATGCATCAATAGGTCATGAAAGCTCGTACATTTTAAATTTCGAAATGCAGGTCACACGCAGAACCATGTGTCCGCGGGTCGACGTGTTCGCAACGTGGCGAGAGGTGAAAGGTCACAGTGGAAGCGTGTGCGAGCTCAGCCTCCAGCATTGCCTGCCACATGGCAAGCAACCGGCCGCAAGGAACGTGGCAAGAGACTTTGGTTGCCTCGTGTGCGGAGGCCTTTAGTGTCCTGCTATGGTTGCCTACTGGACAATGTAGGAAAAGGCCATTTTTGCCATTGTCATAGTTTGTCTCATATACTTTCGTTGGAGGCACTTGGCAGGTACATGTTTGTTCCTAAAGACTGGAAAGGCTTAGACCTTGGCCTGGACATCACGATGAATCCCTTTAAAGGTCCACCCACCCCTTTGAGCTGATTCACGGATGCCCTAGTGACTTCGTGTCTGAATGCATCAGTCTCGCACTGCTGCATGGAGACAAAGAAAGCACTGCAGTTATTACACAGGCCATATGTTGTCGAATTTTATGCAATCAACTGTTAGCGCTCTTAACCTGGCGGAGATCTGTGGAGCAAAGCTTTTGGAGGTCTCTCCCTCCCTCCCTCCCTCCCTCTGTGTGTGTGTGCATGTGTGTGCAAGAAATCAAATGTAAAGAGATTCTTTCATCTTTTGAGTTGGCAATTTTTTGTATGAAGTCCCTCATTTGACGAGTTTTTCACTACTACATTTCCCCCTGTGGGTTCGGGGTAAGAATTGACCCACCGTGTCTCCCTATGCGATTCGTAAGAGGCGAATAACTAGGGACACCGTGACATGATTCGCGTTTGCTCTAAACTGTTCAAGCGACGTTCATGCTTAATGGCCTTATATAGCCTACAAAGGCTGATAGGCCGTAAAACAACATCAATCCAATCCAATCACTACTACATTTTGTATGAAAGACCACTCTGGGCTTGATTCTGGCACCACACCATCCACGGCCAGTTTGCGTATTCAGAGCCACTGTTGGCTCATTTTGTTTCCGGCTCAACCCCCACATGTGCGTGCATGTGCATGTGTTCGGCTATTGGTGTACCATTTTTCTGTCTGTGATTGGATACATTTTCTTGGGAAATCTCGGACTCATACTTTTTTGTGCGAGTTGCACGGGGTTTATCACCACAGTGATGCATGTTCTCTGTTGCACGATAATTTCGTCCCTTTTCTTATTTATCGTAGGAAATATTTTGAGTGTAGGGTGTTTGACTTAAGTGTTCTGTTACTCTCGGTATGGCCGCTGTGTGGCTGTTGGAGAGGTTTATCTTCTGGTGGGCTTGTTCCCCGTTTCTTTTGGCGACTTGGTGTTGCCTGTTTTTCTTTTGGCGACTTGGTGTTGCCTGTTTTTCTCTTGGCGACTTGGTGTTGCCCGTTTTTCTCTTGGCGACTGTGCGTCACCTGTTACCAGTACTCCTCCTAATCTTGACAGGTAAGAGTAGCGTTTATAGTTTTCTCTCCTACTGCGGACTTCATTTGATTAATGTGAGTGTATGTCTCAATGTTTTCGCGGTTATTTTATTTTATCTGCCTCTCATGCAGTTTTCTCATTGTTTCTTTAAGCGAAGTTATATTTTGTTTTCTTGTCGTGTTACTATCGAGACCATGGTAGCTCAGCTGGTAGAGCATTTCGGGCGCTAACCGAAAGGTCGCGAGTTCAGACCTTGTCTGTGGTCTTATTTTTTTCTTGTCTGTCCCAAGTAGGGCTTCGGCTCTGTATGTTAAACCTTTAAACTTTATCATTCTGTGACGTCTTGATTTGTGTATACAGGCTTTTGGACGTTTATTTTGATTTGCTGCGTTTGGTCGCACTTGTGAATTGATATTATTTTTTAGATTTATTTGTTGTGATTTGGGCGTGTTTATGAGGGGGGGATTTTGTAATTGTATTTGTATCATTTGTGTCAATTTGCTGAATGGGAGCAATTTTGTTGTTGACAAGAGTGTATCTGTATTGATTACATTGTTTTAAGTTTTATCCTGTTTGTGACGTTTTTGTTCAATAAGAGTAGTGACTGAGGAAGGAATTCCGGTAAGACTAACACAGCCAGGCGCCACTCTGCCCACTAAAAAGCGCAGACCCTGTGTACGTACGAAGTTGTCCTACTTCTGCAACTTGAACCCAGCAATGGAGTTAAACGCTTATGATAGGGTTGTTTAAAATAGAAAACGGCGTTTCTGACATCTGCACACTTTGCCCGAATAATATTATAAAAGCGTAATTCACCCGTCCCATATTTACATCATGACTCATACCTGGCGCCTGGCTTCGGATTTTTTGTCCGGAATTCCTTTATGTTTATTTATACTGTCTACTGGTGTATGAGCCAATACTACCAACACCAGCTTTGACACTAGTGGGTGCAGCGTTCGAAGATGACAAAACCCTAAGTTGCATTTCTGAGCAAGGTGCTTAACTCGCATTGTTTCTCCCCACCCAGAAGTAAAGCACGTACCTATGGGTGCTGAGCTGGAAAATTGTGAAAAATAAAATGTGTATGTTCATCTGCAACCCAATTGTAAGTTCTCGCAAAGTAAAAAAACAACAAACAATGTTCCTGCAAAGTTGAGATGGTGTTGGAATAATAGCAGTACCCCACGTGTGCGGTTTGAGCACTCAACTCGTGAAAAATCGCAATACAAAAATGCACCAATACTTTTTTTAAACCATGAAGTTACCTCAAGACAAGCAGTTGCAATGTTAAAGACTGCATAGATCTTTGAGGTGTATTCTTGGGCACTCCACCTGACCCTCGGTGTCTCTTTACAGCCAGTCTGGGCACTGTGCACTGAACTGCGACAGGCAAGTCGGTTTACACAAGTAAAAGTGATCACCCGAGGGCGAATCTCTTGCATTATGAAGTTGACAGGATGTGTTCACAAATTTTCTCATTAATAAAATGCCCCTACTTTTTGTGATAGCGTCTTTGCATTTCAATTGATTGTAACACAGATAATGTTTGTCCTCTTCAGGCACTAAGGTTGCCCATACTTATGTTCAGGAAAAGTATTGATGTGAAATTTGTTATCTAACTACTGTACATGAGATTCGCAACTGAGAAAGACAAAACATATGAGTGTATTGGTAATGTTTATTAGCAACCAAGCGCATTACATGAAAGGTAAAGTACCGTACTTACAAGTCTGTATGTGCATATACAAAGGAACAGTGCATCCAAGTCTTGGTATATTTCAAGGGCACATAGTGACACTAGCAACTTTGGGGGGGTGAATATAGCCCCGTCGATTTTCCCTCTCTCTATAGCTGGAAGAAACTGAGCATTTTACTGTGGATATGTTGTAAAGGATATACTTTCTTACGGTGCATGACATTTTCAGGCTTGTCTTGAAGGCACGATTTATATAATAGACCAACTTCTCGCTTGTCACTCACGGCTGTGTAACTGACGTCATTCTCTGCTTCTACTGAAATACAAGCTGACCCGCGGCCCGTTCGCGAAAGACCACACAGTACACGAAGCTTCACGTGTCGCTCGCGATTTAGCGAACTATTGACGCTTGCTGCACTCGCTTGCAACGTCGACAAATTGACGTGTACTGCGTCCACAAGCGGTGACTGTGGTGTTGTACAAAATTTCTTTGTCTTGATGAAGCTAAACCAATTTCTTCATCTTAAAGTTCCCCATCACTGGTGTCGCAGGTCGTGGGAGCGAAACAGCAGCAGAGGAGTTCTACAAATGGGAGATTTTTTTTTTACTGACGCTCTGAACGTGCCGCCAAAGAGTGCAGTTTCTGTCGCATTCCACGCGGGCTATGCTTCGTGGCAGCATGGCGTGCTACTCGTGTGGCGAGCGATGAGCATTGCCCATTAAGCGTCGTGTGGAAAGCGTTAGTGGTGTGAAAGGTGTGGAATCACCTCGGGTACAACGGCTCACGCAGATCGATCGCCAGCAACGCTACTCAAAGGGAATCTCGGGGAATCGTCCAGTTTCTTAAGGGACGCTGTAATTACACGCAAGCTCTAATCAGTCAGTTCCTGCAATAAAAATGGTATCAGAGACACGACTCTGTCTGTTTTTTGTCACAAAATATTGAGCCGACTTACGCTTGTTCCGTCAGAATGGTAAGTCCGTTCGCCGGCAAGACGATCGCCTCTAATCTCTAACGGGGAACACATCTCTATTTTTCGCTGCGAAAGTCTTTAACTGAAATTACCCAAATTACCATGCACAGGTAAAGACGAGGACTTTCTGGGATTGAAAAGAAATTCCAGAAGGAGAAGGTCTGATAGATGTATATGCAGGCATGTGAGAGAATGGGTGTAAGTAATATCACAGCGTCTAAGTAGTCGGTGAATTCCAGTATCTGCAGGTGTGAGCACAGACTTGTCACGGGCCGCAAAATGTGGATCAGGTCTAGCCTGTGTAAAATGCGAAGTGTGAATCAGGTCTAGCCTGTGTAAAATGCGAAGTGTGAAAATACAAACTACCTAAATTCACTACCAGATTCGTTTCCACTCTCCTAGTGCAAAGTGTGACAACTGTCACACACGGACGATGTTACGAAGATGAACTTCCGTCGTCGTCTCTGGAGTAGAATTTACAGGCGTAGT
>JAWQFJ010020320.1:20000-24409 GCA_034096865.1 Theodoxus fluviatilis | reverse complement strand
AGTAGCAGTAGTTGCAGTGGTGGTGGTAGTAGCAGTAGTTGCAGTGGTGGTGGTAGTAGCAGTAGTTGCAGTGGTGGTGGTAGTAGCAGTAGTTGCAGTGGTGGTGGTAGTAGCAGTAGTTGCAGTGTGGTGGTAGTAGCAGTAGTTGCAGTGGTGGTGGTAGTAGCAGTAGTTGCAGTGGTGGTGGTAGTAGCAGTAGTTGCAGTGGTGGTGGTAGTAGCAGTAGTTGCAGTGGTGGTGGTAGTAGCAGTAGTTGCACTGGTGGTGGTAGTAGCAGTAGTTGCAGTGGTGGTGGTAGTAGCAGTAGTTGCAGTGGTGGTGGTAGTAGCAGTAGTTGCACTGGTGGTGGTAGTAGCAGTAGTTGCAGTGGTGGTGGTAGTAGCAGTAGTTGCAGTGGTGGTGGTAGTAGCAGTAGTTGCAGTGGTGGTGGTAGTAGCAGTAGTTGCAGTGGTGGTGGTAGTAGCTGTAGTTGCAGTGGTGGTGGTAGTAGCAGTAGTTGCAGTGGTGGTGGTAGTAGCAGTAGTTGCAGTGGTGGTGGTAGTAGCAGTAGTTGCAGTGGTGGTGGTAGTAGCAGTAGTTGCACTGGTGGTGGTAGTAGCAGTAGTTGCAGTGTGGTGGTAGTAGCAGTAGTTGCAGTGTGGTGGTAGTAGCAGTAGTTGCAGTGTGGTGGTAGTAGCAGTAGTTGCAGTGTGGTGGTAGTAGCAGTAGTTGCAGTGTGGTGGTAGTAGCAGTAGTTGCAGTGTGGTGGTAGTAGCAGTAGTTGCAGTGGTGATGGGAGTAGCAGTAGTTGCAGTGGTGATGGTCGTAACAGTAGTTGCAGTGTTCGTGGTAGTAGCAGTAGTTGAAGTGGTGGTGGTAGTAGCAGATGTTGCAGTAATGATGATAGGAACAGTCGTTGCAGTGTTGGTGGTTGTAGCAGTAGTTGCAGTGGTGGTGGTAGTAGCAGTAGTTGAAGTGGTGATGGTAGTAACAGTAGTTGCAGAGGTGATGATAGCAACAGCAGTTGCAGTGGTGATGGTAGTAACAGTAGTTGCAGAGGTGATGATAGCAACAGCAGTTGCAGTGGTGATGGTAGTAGCAGTAGTTGCAGTGCTGGTGATAGTAGCAGTAGTTGCAGTGGTGGTGGTAGTAGCAGTAGTTGCAGTGATGGTGTTAGTAACTCTAGTTGCAGTGGTCTAGGGTAATAGCAGTAGTTGCAGTGGTGGTGGTAGTAGCAGTAGTTGCAGTGGTGTTAGTAGTAGCAGTAGTTGCAGTGGTGGTGGTAGTAGCCGTAGTTGCAGTGTTGTGGTAGTAGCAGTAGTTGCAGTGGTGGTGGAAGTAGTAATAATTGCAATGGTGATGATAGTAGCAGTAGTTGCAGTGGTGGAGGTAGTAGCAGTAGTTGCAGTCGTGGTGGGAGTAGTGGTAGTTGCAGTGGTGGTGGTAGTAGCAGCACTTGCAGTGGTGACGATAGTAGAAGTAGTTGCAGTGGTGATAGAAGTATTGGTAATTGCAGTGGTGGTAGTAGTGTCAGTAGTTGCAGTGGTGATGATAGTGGTGGTAATAGGAGTGGTGGTGGTAGTAGCAGTAGTCGCAGTGGTGGTGGTAGTATTGGTAATTGCAGTGGTGGTGGTAGTAACAGTAGTTTCAGTGGTGGTGGTAGTAACAGTAGTTGCAGTGGTGGTGTTAGTAGCAGTAGTTGCATTGGTGGTGGTAGTAGTGGTGGTGGTGACAACAGTGGCAGGAATGGTGGTGGTAGTAGCAGTAGTTGCAGTGGTGATGTTAGTAGCAGTAGTTGCAGCGGTGATGGAAGTAGTGGTAGTTGCAGTGGTGGTGGTAGTAGTGGTGGTGCTGAAAACAGTGGCAGGGATGGTGGTGATAGTAGCAGTAGTTGCAGTGGTGGTGATAGTAGCAGTAGTTGCAGTGGTGGTGGTAGTAGGGGTGGTGGTGACAACAGCTGCAGGGATGGTGGTGGTAGTGTCAGTAGTTGCAGTGGGGGAGATAGTAGCAGTAGTTGCAGTGGTGGTTGTAGTAGTGGTGTTGGTAGTAACAGTAGTTGCAGTGGAGGTGGTGGTAGTAGCAGTAGTTGCAGTTGTGGTGGTAGTAGTGGTGGCTGTGACAACAGTGGCAAAGATGGTGGTGGTAGTAGCAGTAGTTGCAGTGGTGGTGGTAGTAGTGGTGGTGGTGACAACAGTTGCAGGGATGGTGGTAGTAGTAGCAGTAGTTGTAGTGGTGGTGGTAGTAGCTGTAGTTGCCGTGGTGGTGGTAGTAGTAGTAATTGCAGTGGTGGTGGTAGTAGCTGTAGTTGCAGTGGTGGTGGTAGTCGCAGTAGTTGCAGTGGTGGTGGTAGTGGCGGTAGTTGCAGTGGTGATAATTGTAACAGTAGTTGCAATGGTGGTGGTAGTAACAGTAGTTGCAGTGGTGGTGGTAGTAGCAGTAGTTGCAGTGTGGTGGTAGTAGCAGTAGTGGCAAGTGTGGTGGAAGTAGTTATAATTGCAATGGTGATGATAGTAGCAGTAGTTGCAGTGGTGGTGGTAGTAGCAGTAGTTGCAGTGGTGGTGGGAGTAGTGGTAGTTGCAGTGGTGGTGGTAGTAGTTGTAATTGCAGTTGTGATGATAGTAGCAGTAGTTGGAGTGGTGGTGGTAGTAGGGGTATTTGCAGTGGTGGTAGTAGTAGCAGTAGTTGCAGTGGTGATGATAGTAGCAGTAGTTGCAGTGGTGATAGAAGTAGTGGTAATTGCAGTGGTGGTAGTAGTATCAGTAGTTGCAGTGGTGATGGAAGTAGTGGTATTTGCAGTAGTGGTGGTAGTAGCAGTAGTTGCAGAGGTGGTGGTAGTAGCAGTAGTTGCAGTGGTGGTGTTAGTAGCAGTAGTTGCAGTGATGGTGGTAGTAGTGGTGGTGGTGACAACAGTTGCAGGGATGGTGGTGGTAGTAGCAGTAGTTGCAGTGGTGGTGGTAGTAGCAGTAGTTTCAGCGGTGATGATAGTAGCAGTAGTTGCAGTGGTGATGGAAGTATTGGTAGATGCAGTGGTGGTGGTAGTAGCAGTTGTTGTAGTGGTGGTGGTAGTAGTGGTGGTGGTGACAACAGTTTCAGGGATGGTGGTAGTAGCAGTTTTTGCAGTGGTGGTGGTAGTAGCAGTTTTTGCCGTGGTGGTGGTAGTAGCAGTTTTTGCAGTGGTGGTGGTAGTAGTGGTGGTGGTGACAACAGTTTCAGGGATGGTGGTAGTAGCAGTTTTTGCAGTGGTGGTGGTAGTAGCAGTTTTTGCAGTGGTGGTGGTAGTAGCGCTAGTTGCATTGGTCGTGGTAGTAGCAGTAGTAGCAGTGGTGCTGGTAGTAGTGGTGGTGGTGACAACTGTGTCAGGGATGGTGGTAGTAGCAGTAGTTGCAGCGATGATGATAGTAGCAGTAGTTGCAGTGGTGATGGAAGTAGTGGTAGATGCAGTGGTGGTGGTAGTAGCAGTTGTTGTAGTGGTGGTGGTAGTAGCACTAGTTGCATTGGTCGTGGTAGTAGCAGTAGTTGCAGTGGTGCTGAAAGTAGCAGTAGTTGCAGTGGTGGTAGTGACAACAGTGTCAGGGATGGTGGTAGTAGCAGTAGTTGCAGTGGTGGTGGTTGTAGCAGTAGTTGCAGTGGTTTTGTTAGTAGCAGTAGTTGCAGTGGTCTGGGTAATAGCAGTAGATGCAGTGGTTGTGGTTGTAATGGTAGTGGTGACAACAGTGGCAGGGATGGTGGTGGTAGTAGCAGTAGTTGCAGTGGTGGTGGTAGTATTGATGGTGGTGACAACAGTTGTAGGGATGGTGGTGGTAGTAGCAGTAGTTGCAGTGGTGGTGGTAGTAGTGGTAATTGCAGTGGTGGTGGTAGTAGCTGTAGTTGCAGTTGTAATGGTAGTAGCAGTAGTTGCAGGGATGGTGGTGGTAGTAGCATTAGTTGCAGTGGTGGTGGTAGTAGCAGTAGTTGCAGTGGTGGTGGTAGTAGCAGTAGTTGCAGTGATGGTGTTAGTAACAGTAGTTGCAGTGGTCATGGTAATAGCAGTAGTTGCAGTGGTGGTGGTAGTAGCAGTAGTTGCAGTGGTGGTGGTAGTAGCAGTAGTTGCAGTGGTGGTGTTAGTAGCAGTAGTTGCAGTGATGGTGTTAGTAACAGTAGTTGCAGTGGTCATGGTAATAGCAGTAGTTGCAGTGGTGGTGGTAGTAGCAGTAGTTGCAGTGGTGTTGGTGGTAGCAGTAGTTGCAGTGTTGGTGGTAGTAGAGGAAGTTGCAGTGGTGGTGGTAGTAGCAGTAGTTGCAGTGGTGGTGGTAGTAGAGGAAGTTGCAGTGGTGGTGGTAGTAGCAGTAGTTGCAGTGGTTGTGGTAGTAGAGGAAGTTGCAGTGGTGGTGGTAGTAGTAGTAGTTGCAGTGGTGGTGGTAGTAGCAATAGTTGCAGTGTGGTTTTTAGTA
>JAWQFJ010020320.1:7500-15000 GCA_034096865.1 Theodoxus fluviatilis | reverse complement strand
AGTTATAAAACACGTCTTTAGTGTCTATCTCTGTAAACCACTGTTGAATATACTGGTCGTACAAGCACCTCCTGACCTTTTCTTTAAACCAAGTTGCTGAAAATTGTAAGTTCCCTTGCAGGGTCCAAAATCCTGATAGTCCTAAACTATCCAGACTTTCCATCCTCTCAGAGTCTGGCTCAGCAATCAGTCCACACAAATTCTTCAGTCTTGTTATTTCTACACCACATTCTAATGATCTATTGGAACAAGGAAACCCAACTCGTTTTGCAAGGAAAATTTCTTTTGCTGAAATATCTTCTGGAGAAAGCAGTGTATTTTCTGGTCTGCATTCTTCAAAATACTGGGATAAAGAGGGTAATGTGATACCAGCAGGCTCTTGCTAGGCGCTGATAAGTCTGTCGCCACTAGGGTCAGCGGGTTCAGTCTGTTGTGAGGGAGAATCTAAACAGCACTGTTTCAACCCGTTTGGACAGCCGTGTCATAAGCATCAATGGTGTCATCAACTGCAGTATCATGAACATTGTCGACAACATTTTAATCATTATCTTTATTGTCTCATCATAATCATTGTTGTTGTCATTGTTGGCATCAGAATCATTGTGATTATTGTTTTCAATCATCATCATCATCATCATCATCATCATCATCATCATCATCATCATCATCATCATCATCATCATCATCATCATCATAATCATCATCATCATTGTAGTTGTTGTCATTATCATCATCAATGTAGTTGTTGTCGTCATCATCATTGTAGTTTTTGACTCACATGCGAAGCAAAAGTGAGTCTATGTACTCACCCTTTTCGTCCGTCCGGGCGTCCGGGCGTCCAAAAACTTTAACGTTGGATATTTCTCGGAGACTATTAAGTCTATCAATACCAAATTTCGCATGATGGTGTATAATGACAAGGCCTTAAAAAACATACATAGTGATTTGATCTTGCTTCAAGGTTGCAGGGGCCATAAATGTGTTCTAAAAACAGTCATTTTTCACATTTTCTCAATTTTCTCTGAAGTGTTTGAGATTGGATACCTGACCTATATATGGTTTATAGGGCAAAGCAAGTCTTATCTTTTGATACCAGTTTTGTTGACCTTGCTGCAAGGTCAAGGTCACAGGAGCTCTTCAAAATTAAATTGTATATATGTTTTGAAGTGACCTTGACCCTGAACTATGATAGAAAACTGTTTCAAACTTAAGATTTATGTGGGACACATGTTATACTTTTATTATGAGACACATTTGGTCACATATCATCAAGGTCAAGGTCACTTTGACCCTTATGAAATGTGACCAAAGTGGGGTAGTGAACCATCAAAAGTGACCATATCTCATAGTAGAAAGTGCCAATAATCACCATTGTGCTTTCTATATTTTGAAGTAACAGCTTCGTGTTGCATGAGTTTGGATGACCTTCACCTTGGGTGAAAGTCACATGTATTTTGGTAGGAAAAATGTGTTAAGCATTTCTTAGTGTATGATGTCATTAGTAGGTTTAGTTGTTTGACCTTGACCTTGAAGGTCACCTGAAGGTCAAGGTCATATAAAGATCAAGGTCAAGCATGTGAGTCGTATGGGCTTTGCCCTTCTTGTTGATATTATCATCATCAATGTAGTTGTCGTCGTCATCATCGTCATTGTATTTTTTGTCATTATCATCATTTTTGTAGTTGTCATCATTATCATTATCAATGTCGTGTGCTTCAGGTAACCGAGAGGGGAAGCAGCAGGCAGGATAGGTTACTCTCCCCCTCCACAAGCCACAGTTGCCTCCCCTGCACTGAGCCCTGCCCTCTTTGGAGCATCCGACCCTCCCAAGTAGCTGTCCCGAGGAGGAGGTGGAGGATGACGAGCAGGAGGAGAAGGTGGAGCTGGAGGAGAAGGACGAGGTGGAGAACCAGGAGGAGGAGGAGGAGGAGGAGGAGGAGGAGGAGGAGGAGGAGGAGGAGGACGAAGGGGAGGAGGAGGTGGAGGGGGTGATGGAGGAGGAGGTGGAGGAGCAGCAGCAGGAGGAGAAGGTGGAGCAGGAGAAGCGGAAGAAGAAGGAGGTGGCAGTACAGAAGAATGAAGAAGAACAGGAGGAGGAGGAGGAGCAGAAGAAATTTGGAACAGGAAGAATAGGATAAGCAGGGGAAGAAGGCGGAGCAAAAGAGGCAGAAGAAGAAGGAGGTGGCAGTACAGAAGAATGAAGAAGAACAGGAGGGGGAGGAACAGCAGGAGAAATTTGGAACAGGAAGAAGAGTAGGAGAAGCAGGGGAAGAAGGCGGAGCAAGAGAGGCAGAAGAAGAAGGAGGTGGCAGTACAGAAGAATGAAGAAGAACAGGAGGGGGAGGAACAGCAGGAGAAATTTGGAACAGGAAGAAGAGTAGGAGAAGCAGGGGAAGAAGGCGGAGCAAGAGAGGCAGAAGAGGAAGCAGGAGGCTGGGGCAGGAAGAGCAAGAGGAAAGAAAGGAGGAGAAAAAGGGGGGAGAGGGAGGGTAGAACTAGAGGAGGAGGAGGAAAGGAAATTCCATGAAGAGAAAGGCAGAGGAGGAGGCAGAGGTAAAGGGAAACCCGGGGGGGGGGGGGGGGGAGGGGAGGGGGGGAGAGGGATCTTGAGGAGGAAAGGAAATTGAAGGAAGAGAAAGGCAGAGGAGGCGGCAGAGAAAACAGAGAAAGAGAGAGGGGGAGGGGTGGAGTTGGGAAGGGTGGAATCGGAGAATGGTAACCCTTACCCAGACATCACAATTAGGACTATTTTAGGTCTGTTAGCAATACTAAAAATAGAGGCTACATTTCCAGGGCGAGACACCTACTCTTTATTTTGCACATGCCCTTCTAACTCCCCAACAAAAAGTAGCAAAACGTACACCAGAAGTGCTCACATTCGAACACAAAACAAAGCCATCCCATTGTTCTAAGAAAATGTTAATGAAGAATTTTGGGGTAATGTTTGGAAAGCGCATTTCAGGACCTTACCTCTCATAACTAGCAGCATATGTCACAAGTATCGGGCTAAGGGTTAACCTTGTTTTGAGCTTTTGAAGCCAACAGCCTTGATGTTTTCTTCGACATAGCTTGCATTTTGATGTCTGCCATTAAACGCTACTCTCTCAGCTTTCATTTGTAGAAAAAAAAGGAATCTTGTGGCCAAAAATAAGGGGAAAAAATCTTTGTTGTGCCTTATTTTGCAGTGTTTGGTCACAAAAGTATTGTTGTTTGTACTGTTTGGTGCTTCACCACCTTTCACTCTCCCTTTTTCTTGGTAGGAACAAGTCGCTATCTCTGACGGAAATCCTTCAAACCCTGGATGATGCTTGTGATGATGACCTTGACCCTGACATGGGCTTCTCCACCCCACCCCCTTTCCTTCAATGTCAACTAACCCCTGACCTCCCTGCTGGACAGATTATGAATATTTATCAACCTGGGCCCATCAGAAATCGTCCGGGAGATTTCAACATCAGCCTCCCGATGGAGAGCGAAGACAACGACGACAACTATGGAAACAGAAGGGAAATGGATGCGGAGCTTGTGGCTGTGATGAGGGGGATGACGAGGAGGAAGAGGTGGTTGGGATGATGATGACACCACCTCGACAACATCCCTCATCAGCTGTGACTGCCCTGGGCACCGAGGGCTTCGTTCCTCATGATGACAGCGATGTGGATGGAGGGGAAGAGTTTGAGGAGGAGGTTGGAGAAGAGAACGACAGTGAGGAGAGCAAAATGTTGGAAGAAGTATTTTTCCTGAAGTGACTCCCTGATAACAGTGATGATGGTGATATGGATGGAAATGTAGTGTTTGAGGAGGAGGTTGGAGAACAAAACAATAGCGGGGAAAGCAAAATGTGGGAAAGTTGGGTTTCTTGGTCTATGGCAATGCCTGTTATGGGAGCAGCAGAAGGAGTTAGCAGCAATAGCAGAAGGTAAAGGTAAAGTTGTGGTTTTATATAGTGACGTATCACATATGTCTTGGTCTCAAACCACTTTACACTTTACCCCCGATCATTGGGTCGCTTAGTCAATGCCTTATAAGCACCTGACGACGAACACAGTGACAGACAGACAGGACGCACACAGTCAGGTACCAGCACCAACTCCACTCCCTGGGGAGCAATCCAACCCGATGCTGGCTCATGGCCGAAGTGCAGTGTGCCCTCGCTGCCCTCACAGGGGCCCAGTGCAGTGTGCCCTCGCTGCCCTCACAGGGGCCCAGTGCAGTGTGCCCTCGCTGCTCTCACAGGGGCCCAGTGCAGTGTGCCCTCGCTGCCCTCACGGAGGCCCAGTGCAGTGTGCCCTCGCTGCTCTCACAGGGGCCCAGTGCAGTGTGCCCTCGCTGCCCTCACAGGGGCCCAGTGCAGTGTGCCCTCGCTGCTCTCACAGGGGCCCAGTGCAGTGTGCCCTCGCTGCTCTCACAGGGGCCCAGTGCAGTGTGCCCTCGCTGCCCTCACGGAGGCCCAGTGCAGTGTGCCCTCGCTGCTCTCACAGGGGCCCAGTGCAGTGTGCCCTCGCTGCCCTCACGGAGGCCCAGTGCAGTGTGCCCTCGCTGCCCTCACAGGGGCCCAGTGCAGTGTGCCCTCGCTGCCCTCACGGAGGCCCAGTGCAGTGTGCCCTCGCTGCCCTCACGGAGGCCCAGTGCAGTGTGCCCTCGCTGCCCTCACGGAGGCCCAGTGCAGTGTGCCCTCGCTGCCCTCACAGGGGCCCAGTGCAGTGTGCCCTCGCTGCTCTCACAGGGGCCCAGTGCAGTGTGCCCTCGCTGCCCTCACGGAGGCCCAGTGCAGTGTGCCCTCGCTGCCCTCACAGGGGCCCAGTGCAGTGTGCCCTCGCTGCTCTCACAGGGGCCCAGTGCAGTGTGCCCTCGCTGCTCTCACGGAGGCCCAGTGCAGTGTGCCCTCGCTGCCCTCACGGAGGCCCAGTGCAGTGTGCCCTCGCTGCCCTCACGGAGGCCCAGTGCAGTGTGCCCTCGCTGCTCTCACAGGGGCCCAGTGCAGTGTGCCCTCGCTGGCTCTCACAGGGGCCCAGTGCAGTGTGCCCTCGCTGCCCTCACAGGGGCCCAGTGCAGTGTGCCCTCGCTGCTCTCACAGGGGCCCAGTGCAGTGTGCCCTCGCTGCCCTCACGGAGGCCCAGTGCAGTGTGCCCTCGCTGCTCTCACGGAGGCCCAGTGCAGTGTGCCCTCGCTGCCCTCACGGAGGCCCAGTGCAGTGTGCCCTCGCTGCTCTCACAGGGGCCCAGTGCAGTGTGCCCTCGCTGCTCTCACAGGGGCCCAGTGCAGTGTGCCCTCGCTGCCCTCACGGAGGCCCAGTGCAGTGTGCCCTCGCTGCTCTCACAGGGGCCCAGTGCAGTGTGCCCTCGCTGCCCTCACAGGGGCCCAGTGCAGTGTGCCCTCGCTGCTCTCACAGGGGCCCAGTGCAGTGTGCCCTCGCTGCCCTCACAGGGGCCCAGTGCAGTGTGCCCTCGCTGCCCTCACAGGAGGCCCAGTGCAGTGTGCCCTCGCTGCTCTCACAGGGGCCCAGTGCAGTGTGCCCTCGCTGCTCTCACAGGGGCCCAGTGCAGTGTGCCCTCGCTGCCCTCACAGGGCCCAGTGCAGTGTGCCCTCGCTGCCCTCACAGGGGCCCAGTGCAGTGTGCCCTCGCTGCCCTCACAGGGGCCCAGTGCAGTGTGCCCTCGCTGCCCTCACAGGGGCCCAGTGCAGTGTGCCCTCGCTGCCCTCACAGGGGCCCAGTGCAGTGTGCCCTCGCTGCCCTCACGGAGGCCCAGTGCAGTGTGCCCTCGCTGCCCTCACGGAGGCCCAGTGCAGTGTGCCCTCGCTGCCCTCACGGAGGCCCAGTGCAGTGTGCCCTCGCTGCCCTCACAGGGGCCCAGTGCAGTGTGCCCTCGCTGCCCTCACAGGGGCCCAGTGCAGTGTGCCCTCGCTGCCCTCACAGGGGCCCAGTGCAGTGTGCCCTCGCTGCTCTCACAGGGGCCCAGTGCAGTGTGCCCTCGCTGCCCTCACGGAGGCCCAGTGCAGTGTGCCCTCGCTGCCCTCACAGGGGCCCAGTGCAGTGTGCCCTCGCTGCTCTCACAGGGGCCCAGTGCAGTGTGCCCTCGCTGCCCTCACGGAGGCCCAGTGCAGTGTGCCCTCGCTGCCCTCACAGGGGCCCAGTGCAGTGTGCCCTCGCTGCCCTCACAGGGGCCCAGTGCAGTGTGCCCTCGCTGCCCTCACAGGGGCCCAGTGCAGTGTGCCCTCGCTGCCCTCACAGGGGCCCAGTGCAGTGTGCCCTCGCTGCCCTCACAGGGGCCCAGTGCAGTGTGCCCTCGCTGCTCTCACAGGGGCCCATTTTCACTCCTGGATGAGGAGAAGCAGTGTGAGCTGGGCATCGTGCTCAAGGGAGGCAACTCTGGAACCACAAACCACACAGCTTCAAATCCCTCACCCACTAGACGCAATTGAGCTCTTGTCCTCCCCTTTGGGATTTCATTTTCTTGAAGAGATGTATTCTGCCCGTGTTATGAGAGATGTTAAAAATCATATACATTTATTTAGCCTAACCATGCCAATGTGTAATTTATTCATAGAACCTCATGTGTTTATGAAGTCTGGGATAACATGTTTCTTTGCGCTAGCTGATTAGTTTTTTGAAGAAACAAGTCCACTTTTAGGTTGGGGCTAAGAAGAGACCCACCAGGTCTCCCTACGTAATTTTTGTAACAGGCAAACAACTAAGGTAATCCAGACTTAACTTGCTCTCAGGCTAACCATCTCTAGTGATTGTATAGTCAGTAGCTAAAGGCCTATTTAATCATTCATTCGTTCATTCATTCATTCATTCATTCATTCATTGAAGGAACAAAACATGTCTGCATCTGAGGGATGCTTTCTGTACGAAGTAGAGAAACCTGTATCTCGAGCACAGTACAGCATTTAAACCAGTGCTGCTCAGTGTCCCTCGCATCAGCTGGTACCCCTGGGGCATAGTTCATGGGTCAACTAGGGGTTTCTAAGGCCATAGGTCATCGAGGGGAACCTAGGGTCATACTTCAAGAGGTCAACTAGGGGTAAGCATATGGATTTAACACAAGGACTGAATAAGATCACTGTGATAAAATTTTATCCACAGATTTATGGAAATGCAAAGTAACATGCAACTAGTGTCACTCCCCCCCCCCCCCCACACACACACACCCACAACCCCCCACCCCACCCCCACCACCACCACCCGCCCCCACCACCACCCCCCAACCCCACCACATTCCCCGTCATCAGCAGGACCCCCTGGCTGCTGGGCTTTTGGGGCGGCCCCAAGCAGCCAAAGAGGTTACAGATGTGCATTTGCATCTCTGTTATCTTCTGCCACTCCTATATGATCCAACCAACTTTTGAAGCCCTAGAAGGTGGCCTTTGTTGAAAGAAATTTATTTTCAAATATTTCAAAGCGGAAGACAACCACATGAAAATAAAAAGTTGACTGACATTGCCTGAAGATCCCAAGATAAAACCAGATCTGGCATTTCTGAACAAGTGCAAATG
>JAWQFJ010020320.1:0-2500 GCA_034096865.1 Theodoxus fluviatilis | reverse complement strand
GACAGAAGAAAATCATTGACATTTTCAACGAAGTATGCCCTCATCGTTTCTCTGACAACAATATTGCATATACACACAGGGTAGGCAGGAAGACAGAACGAAGACACAGACCACTCATCGTCCAGTTCCTCCGAATGGCGGACAAGTTGGCCATACTTGGGGCCAGGGAGCAGCTGAGAGAATGTGGGTATGGCGTTGCCAACGATCTGACTGGAAGACAACGAGACATGATTCAGCAGGCCAAACAGGAAGGGATGATGGGCTATTTTGTTGGCGGTCGATTCTACACCAAACCCAGGGAGGTGTGTACGGAAGGAACAACCATATATCCCCTAAGTCACCAACATATTCCTACTAGCCAAGACCCAACAAATACAATGCATGGACAAGACATTGCACGTAGATTTGGAGGGGTTCAGACGCTGGAGCACAATGTGGCCAACGAAGTCAACCCAACTGCGACACCAGCGCTTGAGGTAACCCATACTAGACAAGATTACCTGAACGGACCCAACGTAATGCCTGACCCACGGACCAACGAATGCTCCGTACCAGCGGGATCTCCGAGCGCTGGACAACAGCGCGCTGTTACTAGATCCTCCAAACGTCCTACTTCGAGGTCTTCACGACATCGGCCGCAAACCAGCTCAACGCGACGTGGGTTCTCAAGATAGGAGAGTGGCCGAGGCCCAGGGGGTACGAGCAGTCAAGACCAGACAACATTGACAGGTAGAACCGTTTTCAAATTTCTGAGCTGGAATATCGAGGGGTTCCTTTCAAAACTTGAAGAATGCGAATTTCTCAACTATCTGAAACAATTCTCATTCATATGTCTGACAGAAACTTACATAGAGTATCTCAGTGAATTTACGCTTTTCAACCAGTACATGTGTTACCTTAGTCCGGCTCTGAAACTATCGCAGCGAGGGAGGCGATCGGGGGGAGTACTATGTCTGGTGAGAAAACAGATCGCCAACCACTTCAGCATTGTTGATAATATGAAATTCGACAATACCTTAATTTTTAGGATTGATCGTGGACTATTTGGCACAGACAGCGACGTTATACTTATCTGCACTTACGTGCCACCGTATGGATCTCCGTATTATGCCCACAAGGAAACTGTTGATGGAATCGAGCTCCTAGAAAACTGTTTATTTGGATTGCTTGATAAATGTGGTGATCTCCCAGTGATATTATGTGGAGACCTCAACGCTAGGACGGGCACTCTGAACGCAAGCGAAGAGTGTGAACTACATGACGTAACCGCAAATCAGTTCATTGAAAACAGAGCCTCGCAGGACAACGTCATAAACTCGTTTGGGAACTCCTTGCTCTCGTTATGCTCCGCATTTAACCTGGTGATACTAAACGGTCGTACACGGGGAGACAGCATTGGGAAATATACCAACATTTCAGTGCACGGTGATAGTGTAGTGGACTACGTGATTGCATCCAGATGTTTAGAGGACCACTGTGAGAGTTTATGTATAACTCCAAAATGTGTTGTCAACCCATTTGTGTGTAGAGTTTACAATGCGATCAAAGGATCTACACTGTGATGATGACAAGTCTGGATGGATCATCAGACATCGAAGACCAGTATGGAATGAACATACTTCACTGCAATATTTGCAGACTCTAGATGCAGGTTTGGCACAGCTAGGTGAACTTGGGTCCTTCGAGACCAATATTGGCATTGACGAGTTCACAGACATCCTTACAGAGAACATCGTCAAGCCTGCAGAATTTATGATGGACGCGTACCGAAGTAGAAAGGTATTCACTTACCGAACCCAATGGTACGACAATGATTGCCGGGCCCTGAAAAAAAGGTTGTATAAGGTGTTACATAGATACTGCAAGAGCCTACGAGACGATGTAAAAAATACTTACCTAGAAATGAGAAGACAATACAAACAACTCATCCGTAAGAAGAAGAATGATTTTCGAAGCAGGTTCACTTCTAATCTTGTGTCCAGTGTTGGAACCCCGACCCTATTTTGGAAACATATAAAAGAAATGAATGGTCACAAGAATAGATACAATGATATACCAACCAATACATGGTATGAGCATTTCCAAAAAGTATTTCTAACCGCATGCGATGAGTCTAATTTGTTCGAGTGTCCAGAGCCTGTTGACAACTCACAATTAGATGAACTAGATAGAGAAATAACGGAAGACGAAATAAAGGAATCAATAAAGAGACTGAAGAAAGAAAAAGCAGCAGGTCAGGATGGGATCTGTGGAGAAATGTTGAAGTTAGGAATCAGTAAGATAACTCCCCACTTGCATAAACTTTTCAACCTGATCTTCGCAAAAGGAAAATTTCCCCTGTCGTGGACAAAGTCAGTCATAGTTCCCATTCACAAGACTGGTGACACTCAAGACCCAGATAACTACAGAGGCATAGCCATAACGAGCACACTGAGCAAAGTATTCATGAGCATACTCACCAATCGTTTAAAGGAGTGGGCTGAGGATCAAGGTCACATAC
>JAWQFJ010020319.1:17500-28162 GCA_034096865.1 Theodoxus fluviatilis | reverse complement strand
TTCTATTTCACTCCAATTATTTATCCCGATAGAGAAACACAAATTTGGTGTTCTAATAAAACTAATCTATGAGATTTTCAGGAAATCATTTGAGAACTACTTTTAGCGCGAACGTGTCTATAAGGTTGCAAACTGCCTTGAGCACGTGCGATTGTGTATATACAGTAGTCGCCGCTTATTAAAAACACATTGGGACCGAACAAAAGTGTTTTTAATAAGCGGCGTTTTTATTAACCGGCACTTCCCGCTTCACCAAGCCGTTGCGTTTCTTCCACCTGTTAAACCACCCATTTGTAGCTTTGAATTCGGAGCGACCAAGCTGGGAAGCAATCTGTTCCGCCTTCTGACACAGGATTGGGCCGTTTACAGGTGTGTTGCGCGCTTGGATAGAGTCGAACCACCGCTTTAAGCCATCTTCTGTCTCTTAATCCTTCCCGCAGCGCCGACGCTTCCTTTGGCCTTGACTGGAGCCCTCTGCGATATCAGCCCTAAGTTCATCTTCTTTTTTCAGTGTCTGGCACAGAAATGATGCCGACACACCCAAAATGTCAGCACCCTCCCTCAAACTTTTAGAATTTAGCTCTCGGTAGCGATCAAGCAAGTCCACTTTGTCTTTGGGTGTCATTTCTGTTCTTTTTCTTTTCTTTGGAGCTGAAGTTAAAGCCATTTTCTGATTCACTGCTTATCCAGCGAGACTAGACAGTGTTGAATTGACATCTGACGGTTTGCTGACAAGGGTGTAATCACTGTTCACACAAACGCTGAAGCGTCTTTAGTTGTCATCTAACGGTTTGCTGACAAGAATTCACAACCAGAGATCGACTCTGACCCTCCGAACAGCGAGAAAAAGAACAGAAAGTGTTTTTATTAAACGGCGCCTGTATATTTAATAACCGGCGCAATTTTACATATGTTATATAGTGGTAAATCCGGACCGGACCAACTGTGTGTAAAAAACGGCTGTTTTTATTAACCGCGTGTTTTATAGGCGGCGACTACTGTAGTAATACACGCGATCTTTGGACCTACTATAAACGCAGCGAAAAGGATTCCTATGGGTCCGGGCTGGTTTCGTGAATCTATGGTTATACTCTCGCAAGTAAATGCTTTCTGGCCGGAACCTGTGGTCTAACTGCCTTCACACTGTTTGACGAGCTCCACACTTCGATCATTCGTGTATCCACTGATGGAGTCAGTAAGTGATTTAACCTACATTCCGTCTGTGTTGAACTTTAATCGAATGGAAGTTTCTTCTGAAGGAATCCGTCCGATTCCGAAGTTCGATATTATCGGATAGCTCAGAGGCAGTTTTTCTAAGTTTAATCCTTCTAAGCATACATTAAATTAATGATTCCTCATCAGCAAAAGCACTCAGTGGGTTTCTGTGTGTATCGAAGATTATGCAGACGGGATTGGTTGCCTTACTCCCTCAATGAAGTATAAATATTGCTGTTGTATTCAAAGTCCTTATAATTAGTAGAGTTCACAATATTACACTCTTGTGATTCGAATTTTACCGCATACAAGTTTTACATTCATGGGAAATCGATGTTTAGAAAATGAACTGACGGAAAAATGGCTGCCAGTATGGGGTGTATCACAACAAGCGGAGGAATACACTCACGATGTGATATGGCATTCAGCGTGGCTGTTCAGAACGGTGGTATGCATGTTATGGAAGAATTTAGGCTATCACGTGACCAACCTGTTGCTGAGACTATATTCACTAGTCTCAGCCACGCTGAATGTACCCGAGGTACTCTGTCCCCGGGGACAGAGTACCCCAGTTTGAAATCTCGTCCTTACAGTCACGTGACATACCGATGATAGCGCTCAGCTCAGACCGCAGCCGCCACTCCGCCTGACTGACTTCGCACGCCCGGGGAGTTATGCTAAGATCCGGCCGCGTTAATGTATCTGCGTTTTGTGACAAACGTATTTCTCGGCGGTACTGTACTCCATGCACCTGAACGGTCCGCGTGATTCGGGTGTAATCTTAAGCTTAACGACGTTCCGAATGTTTCCGACTTGGATCATTTCAGCAGCGCCAATAAACGTCGCTTAGCTTAAGATTACACCCGAATCACGCGGACCGTTAAGGTGCATGGAGTACAGTACCGCCGAGAAATACGTTTGTCACAAAACGCAGATACATTAACGCGGCCGGATCTTAGCATAACTCCCCGGGCGTGCGAAGTCAGTCAGGCGGAGTGGCGGGTGCCGTCTCGTTGTCGACCGTCATTTTGAAAGTTTTAGAAACTGCCGGTCGTTGGCAGTCTCGTTCTCGTTCAAATGCCGAGATTTCAAACTGGGGTACTCTGTACCTCGGGTACAGTGTCGCCGAATGTTGGTGACAACGACCATTTTAGCAATAGTAGTAGCTGAAGTTTTAGTAGGTGTGGTGGTGGTGGTGGTAGTGGCGGCGGCAGCGGCGGTGGTGATGGTGGTGGTGGTAGGAAAATAGTTGTGGCAGTTTTAGCGAATTTGTCTTAGTGGATTGTAATAATAGTGATGGTGGTGGTAGTGGTGGCAGTAGTGGCTGCGACGGCAGTGGTGGCGGCGGTGGTGGTGGTGGGAATGGTGGTGATGGCGGCGGCGGCGGTGGCTGCGGCGGCAGTGGT
Organism: Theodoxus fluviatilis; assembly: GCA_034096865.1. NCBI lineage: Eukaryota > Metazoa > Mollusca > Gastropoda > Cycloneritida > Neritidae > Theodoxus > Theodoxus fluviatilis. Next base: position 25,541 of record JAWQFJ010020319.1, on the reverse strand, counting down.
GGTGGTGGTGGTGGTGACGTAATGGTGGTGGTGGTGGTTTTGGTGGTGGTTTTGTTGCTGGTGGTGGTGGTGGTGGTGGTGGTGGCGGCGGCGGCGGCGGCGGAGGCGGCGATGGTGGTGGTGGCGATAGTAGTGGTGGTAGTTACAGCAAATTCGATGTGGTGAATTGTAATAAAAGCGATGTAGTGGCGGCGGCGGCGACGGCGGCGGCGGTGGTGGTGGTGGGAATGGTGGTGGTGGTGGCGGCGGTGGCGGCGGTGGCGGCGGTGGTGGTGGTGGGAATGGTGGTGGTGGTGGTGGCGGTGGTGGTGGTGGTAGTTGCGGCGGTGGTAGTGGAGGTGGTTATGATAGTAGAAATTATGGTAGAAGTATTAGTAGAAGTAGTAGCAGCAGCAGTAGCAGTAGCATTATTGTTAGTTAGGGGGAGAGGAGGTCGGCAAAAATGAAGAGAGGCAACAGCAGCTGTAAAGATAGTAAAGGCAGTAGTAGTGGGGTAATGGGGGCAGTAGTAGTGGGGTAATGGGAGTAGTAGTAGTGGGGTAATGGTGGCAGTAGTAGTGGGGGTAATGGTGGTAGTAGTAGTGGGGGTAATGGTGGTAGTAGTAGTGGGGTAATGGGGGCAGTAGTAGTGGGGGTAATGGTGGTAGTAGTAGTGGGGGTAATGGTGGTAGTAGTAGTGGGGTAATGGGGGCAGTAGTAGTGGGGTAATGGGAGTAGTAGTAGTAATGGTAATGGGGCAGTAGTAGTGGGGGTAATGGTGGCAGTAGTAGTGGGGGTAATGGTGGTAGTAGTAGTGGGGTAATGAGGGCAGTAGTAGTGGGGTAATGGGGGCAGTAGTAGTGGGGTAATGGGAGTAGTAGTAGTGGGGTAATGGTGGCAGTAGTAGTGGGGGTAATGGGGGTAGAAGTAGTGGGGTAATGGGGGCAGTAGTAACGGGGTAATGGGTGCAGTAGTAACGGGGTAATGGGGGCAGTAGTAGTGGGGTAATGGGGGCAGTAGTAGTGGGGTAATGGGAGCAGCAGTAGTGGGGTAATGGGGGTAGTAGTAGTGGGGTAATGGGGGCAGTAGTAGTGGGGTAATGGGGGCAGTAGTAGTGGGGTAATGGGGGCAGTAGTAGTGGGGGTAATGGGGGCAGTAGTAGTGGGGGTAATGGGGGTAGTAGTAGTGGGGTAATGGAGGTAGTAGTAGTGGGGTAATGGGGGTAGTAGTAGTGGGGGTAATGGGGGTAGAAGTAGTGGGGTAATGGGGGTAGTAGTAGTGGGGTAATGGGGGTAGTAGTAGTGGGGTAATGGGGGTAGTAGTAGTGGGGGTAATGGGGGTAGAAGTAGTGGGGTAATGGGGGTAGTAGTAGTGGGGTAATGGGGGTAGTAGTAGTGGGGTAATTGGGGGTAGTAGTAGTAGTAGGGGTAATGGGGGTAGTAGTAGTGGGGTAATGGGGGTAGTAGTAGTGGGGTAATGGGGGTAGTAGTAGTGGGGGTAATGGGGGTAGAAGTAGTGGGGTAATGGGGGTAGTAGTGGTGGGGTAATGGGGGTAGTAGTAGTAGTAGGGGTAATGGGGGTAGAAGTAGTGCGGTAATGGGGTAGTAGTAGTGGGGTAATGGGGGCGGTAGTAATGGGGTAATGGGGCGGTAGTAGTGGGGTAATGGGGGTAGTAGTAGTGGGGGTAATGGGGGCAGTAGTAGTTGGGTAATGGGAGTAGTAGTAGTGGGGGTAATGGGGGTAGTAGTAGTAGGGGTAATGAGGGTAGCAGTAGTGGGGTAATGGGGGCAGTAGTAGTGGGGTAATGAGGGCAGTAGTAGTGGGGTAAGGGGAGCAGTAGTAACGGGATAATGGGGGTAGTAGTAGTGGTTTAATGGGGCAGTAGTAGTGGGGTAAGGGGAGCAGTAGTAACGAGGTAATGGGGATAGTATTAGTGGGGTAATGGGGGTAGTAGTAGTGGGGTAATGGGGGTAGTAGTAACGGAGTAATGGGGGTAGTAGTAGTGGGGTAATGGGGGTAGTAGTAGTGGGGGTAATGGGGGCAGTAGTAGTTGGGTAATGGGAGTAGTAGTAGTGGGGTAATGGGGGTAGTAGTAGTGGGATAATGGGGGCAGTAGTAGTGGGGTAATGGGGGTAGTAGTAGTGGGGTAATGGGGGCAGTAGTAGTGGGGTAATGGGGGTAGTAGTAACGGAGTAATGGGGGTAGTAGTAGTGGGGTAATGGGGGCAGTAGTAGTGGGGTAATGAGGGCAGTAGTAGTGGGGTAAGGGGAGCAGTAGTAACGGGGTAATGGGGGTAGTAGTAGTGGTTTAATGGGGCAGTAGTAGTGGGGTAAGGGGAGCAGTAGTAACGAGGTAATGGGGATAGTAGTAGTGGGGTAATGGGGGTAGTAGTAGTGTGGTAATGGGGGTAGTAGTATTAGGGGTAATGGGGGTAGTAGTAGTGGGGTAATGGGGGCAGTAGTAGTGGGGTAATGGGGGTAGTAGTAGTGAGGTAATGTGGGCAGTAGTAGTGGGGTAATGAGGGCAGTAGTAGTGGGGTAAGGGGAGCAGTTGTAACGGGGTAATGGGGTAGTAGTCGTGGGGTAATGGAGGTAGTAGTAGTAGGGGTAATGGGGTAGTAGTCGTGGGGTAATGGAGGTAGTAGTAGTAGGGGTAATGGGGTAGTAGTCGTGGGGTAATGGAGGTAGTAGTAGTAGGGGTAATGGGGTAGTAGTCGTGGGGTAATGGAGGTAGTAGTAGTAGGGGTAATGGAGGTAGTAGTAGTGGGGTAATGGGGGTAGTAGTAGTGGGGTAATGTGAGCAGTAGTAATGGGGTAATGAGGACAGTAGTAGTGGGGTAAGGGGGCAGTAGTAACGGGGTAATGGGGGTACTAGTAGTGGGGTAATGGGGGTAGTAGTAGTGGGGGTAATGGGGGTAGAAGTAGTGGGGTAATGTGGCAGTAGTAGTGGGGGTAATGGGGGTAGTAGCAGTGGGGTAATGGGGCAGTAGTAGTGGGGGTAATGGGGGTAGTAGTAGTGGCAACTGCAACAGCTACTATTGTCGCTCTCGTCGTCTCCGTCGTTGTCGTGGTGGTCATTTCGTCTTTTAATTCTCGTCATTTTATCATTTATGCCATTTGTATTGTTGCAACTGCCACGGTCCTCATGTTGTCTTTAATAATGATGACAACGATAACGAAGATTAAAGAAATGATGCGACGACAACGACGACAACGACGATGACGATAAGACCATGCTGCTACTTCTGTCGCTGCGTTTGTAGTTCTTTGTTTTTCTTTCGCCTCTTATGCACAGCGACTCCCCCATTTCCACATCAAGATGACACACACACACACACACACACACACACACACACACACACACACAGACACACACACACACACACACACACACACACACACACGTCATTACAGATCAAGAAGACACACGCACGTCATTTCAGATCAAGAAGACACACACACGTCATTACAGATCAAGAAGACACACACACGTCATTACACATCAAGAAGACACACACACGTCACTACACATCAAGAAGACACACACACGTCATTACACATCAAGAAGACACACACACGTCATTACAGATCAAGAAGACACACACACGTCATTACAGATCAAGAAAACACACACATGTCATTACAGATCAAGAAGACACACACACGTCATTACACATCAAGAAGACACACACACGTCATTACAGATCAAGAAGACACACACACGTCATTACACATCAAGAAGACACACACACGTCATTACAGATCAAGAAGACACACACACGTCATTACACATCAAGAAGACACACACACGTCATTACACATCAAGAAGACACACACACGTCATTACACATCAAGAAGACACACACACGTCATTACACATCAAGAAGACACACACACGTCATTACACATCAAGAAGACACACACACGTCATTACACATCAAGAAGACACACACACGTCATTACAGGTGTAAACTAGCTGTTGCTAAGTCACGGTTGCTGCCGATGCTGTCATGGTGTCAACAACGTAGTCGTCGTTGTCGACGTCGTCGCTGTTGTTCTTGTCTTCATCGTTCTTTAGTTCCAAAAGGCTGCCCTAAAAAATGACGTGTACTCATATCGTACTATTCAATACATTGGGGTGACTTGACAGAAAATGAACCCACTGTATCTTTCAGCTGATTGCCCTTATCAATAATTTCCCAGTGCAGTCCCCTGTGACAGTATTGCATCCAGACGTGGCAGAGGCGGCATAGCAACGAAGCCAATCACTCAAGTCAGCGAGCGCAAGTGAGTTGTGGAATGTCAGCTGGAAACATTATGACGTGACCTGCGTTGCATAGACGCGAGGAAACCAAGGATTTTGCGAGGAATAGGCCGGTGTCAACACGTGTCGAAAGTTAATAGCCTTTTTATATCTCCATGTCTAAATCTGCAGGTGTAAAGACTATCAAAATGTTGACACATGTTGACATCGGCCTATACCCTCCCAAGATCTTTGCATTCCTCTCGTGTATGCATTGTACGTAGGGCTATGCCCCATGGCGCCAACGAATATTTTAACATTTTCACGGTTACACCTTGCGTTTCCAGTGGTTGCAAGTCAGGTCCTTCGCCCACAATGAGACAGTTCCGAGTTTTATTGCAACGATTGTATTCAGGGACCCGTTCAACCCCGCCTCAGAGGACTCGTGTTATGTAGAGCTACATTTCACAAGGCTTACATAGAGCTATATTTCACCTACAACGTTGTTGAGGCTTTGCTAGGTTTAGTTGAGTATCAGCTTCGCTGCACCTTCGCAGTGCCTTCGCAGTGCCTTCGCAGTGCCTTCGCAGTGCCTTCGCTGCGCCTTCGCAGTGCCTTCGCAGTGCCTTCGCTGCGCCTTCGCAGTGCCTTCGCAGTGCCTTCGCTGCGCCTTCGCTGCGCCTTTGCTGCGCCTTCGCAGTGTCTTCGCAGTGCCTTCGCAGTGCCTTCGCTGCGCCTTCGCTGCGCCTTCGCTGCGCCTTCGCTGCGCCTTCGCAGTGCCTTCGCAGTGCCTTCGCAGTGCCTTCGCAGTGCCTTCGCTGCGCCTTCGCAGTGCCTTCGCAGTTGAAGCTTGCATGCGCCCCAGGGTTTTGTTGCGTTTTTTTTAATATGTTGTAAGCAATAGCAATATGCAATGTTTGTCTCCTGGGTGCAGATTAAAAAAATATATCGTGTCACCAGGCACATTTCAATTTCAATTTGCCCAAGAAAATACCACCACATCAGACAATGCATGTACGTTTATCCTTGCGTGGATATGTCTGTGTGCGTGCGTGTGTATGTGCGCGTGCGTGTGTATGTGCGCATGCGTGTGTATGTGCGCGCACTTCGGCGAGTGGCGTGCGAATGCCTGTGTGTGGCAATGCGTCATGGTGCGTCTGTGTGAGAGAAGGCATGTGAGTATTTATGTATCGCGTGCGTGCATGTGTAAGTTTCTACGCGTATGCATGCCCATATGCGCATGCCTGCGTGTGTGCGTGCATGTGGTGTGTGTGTGTGTGTGTGCGTGTGCATGTGTGTGTGTGTGTGTGTGTGTGTGTGTGTGTGTGTGTGTGTGTGTGTGTGTGTGTGAGTCGGCGCGCTCGCGAACGCAGATGCTCGCGCTCGCTCGGGTACGTTTGAAGTGTAAGGTGCAGTTCTATAATACGCACATGATTAGGTATGTAACATTTTGGGAGACTGGTATTACCAGCGTCCACCCTCGGAACAAATTTAGAATGACACACATGATGTAATGCGAGTTTGGTTTTGTGTGTGTGAAGTCGCATACATGTATGTGGCTATGCACGACCCGTTTGAGAGACGAGGGGATAATGGATTCTCTAGTCATCAACTGGCAGAACATGTTCGTCTCACAATCTAAGAATGAGATCTAGACGCAGGGAGAACAGAACAGAATGTATGCATCAAGGTCGGGCTAGCGGACAGTGATTTATCTGTGGTAGTAAAAGGCGACCTCTGCCTATTTACTCGTGCAGTATTAATGGGAGTGAGAGTGGAAAAGCTCCATGATGAATGGACATAAAGGGCAGAGACCTACATCAAAGAAATAACCGATCTTCCGGTGTCTTTTTCACAGAGGTCAATGGCTGTCTTTGTCACGTACAGTGTGGCAAAGTCCATGACGTTTTAACTCCATCAATAGGTTGGGATGCGTTCAGCAAGCCTTCATCGCATGCGTTCAGAACGAGAGGGAAGAAGGGCATTTTATAATTTTAACAACAAAACAAACCAACAAACAAACAGAAATACATCACCGCGGAAATGTGGAGAGTGGTCTCCAGAATTTATATGTATAAGCTTATACGCAGAATGAGACTACATTTCTCAGATCAGGAAACAGCCAGAGCTTAGATCGGTCGACCAAGTTCAGATATAATGTGATTTGTTTCCCTTACTATACACTGAAACATCATGTAGTCAGATATGTTGACCAAAACTGATTCTTCACCTCCAATTTCTGTGAAGGCGTGCAACATTGAGAGAGCTCGCTGGGGAATATTAGCCATTGATCCCGCTGCCTGGACTGGAGCGATTAGGGAAGAGTGCTAACGTACCGAGGAGCAATGTTCATTTATTCAGGACAACCCATGAAGCATAGAGAAATGGCGCATCATTCCGCCCATTGATTTCGACATACACGTAGCTGCTGTCCTACCTGATCGCTACAGGCTTTGCGCATCTCAGTTTGGACTGGGGTTTCATCTCTGCCGCCACCGACGCCATTTCCTAAAATCACTTTGCAGCGCTTTCGCGTCCTCTGAAGGCGACGCCACCCAGTTCCACCAACTCGAGAAACTGCTTAGAATGAAAGGATTTCCATCAAAGAAGGCTGCAAAATGGCACCAGAAAAGCCCTAAAATCTAGAAGAGGTGTCCACGATTCAAAGCAATACTTTTGCCATAGACGCTTGCACAAATCTGCTCCACAAGCTGAGAAAGAAGAGTTTAATACGGCCACAAGAATCGCAGAGTAAATTTTCCGTATGTGCAATGCCTTACAAAGTAACAAGCAAACAAACAAACAACGAAAATAAAACAAAAACCTGCTACAAGAAGAAGTCGTGAATGAAATGTAACGCAACCCTGTTGAGGCTATAACCGTATCTATGGAAACCGACGATCGTGTGTCTTATTGCGCATTTGTCTCATTTCGTTGTTGCTTCAAATCGCGTCGCACACTGTAGCATTCTGTGAACCCGAGTCAGTATTGACTCTGGCACAGTTTGCAATGAATGCGTAATAGACTTGATCCTTTGCATTACAGCATTGCGCCAACATAGTTCGTTCTGATACAGATCGGCTATCCCACAAGCCTCTCGTGTAACCTCCATTTGCATATTTCGGACGAAAACCTTCCATTAAGTGATGTCAACTGGGGTGGGTTTGAAAATGCGAAGATCTCGGTAGATCTACGCAGATCTCGCCAATTGGGCAGTTTCATTCTTTGCTTGCTCGCGAGCCAATCGTAGACGAGCGTAGATTGAGCGAGGCAGCTTGAGGGGTGCCTAGCTAGTGAGATTCAAGATGGCGGACAGCATGAGCATCGTGTCACTAGGAGTGACGTTTTTGGACGAGTCTTCGGTTAACTTTAACTTTCTTGGTTTACGGTAAGGTTTGAGGTTATTGTGTAAATTGAACATTTTTATTACCACTACCTATGCCCTGATAAGTGACTCCTGAGCCTAGTGCAGTCAAAGACCCTATGCACACTACCGCGCACTAGCGATTTTCCTTTACGCAAAGTGAGGTCAGAATGTAGAGTTACGTCTCTTTGCGAGAGAATTTTCAATTCGAACTTAATGCAGGATTTCTCACCGTCAACCACACATCGTGCACACAATAAAGACAAATTTCGTAATCTACTTCAATTGTCCAGCTGAGATTGCAGCGAGGTGACAAATTAAGGCACACATGAGTCAGCGGAGAACGAATTATCGAATATTTTCAGTGTCGAAGCGTCAAAAAACATAAACCTTAGTCTCGGTCGTCGCCATCTTGGATCTTCGCTCGCCGCTGGGGTAGTTTCTTTTTTAGCTAGC
>JAWQFJ010020319.1:10000-12500 GCA_034096865.1 Theodoxus fluviatilis | reverse complement strand
GTTCCACAGATCCTAACCCATGGCTCCCAAGTCGTGCTTGTATTTGGAAGGGAACAGGAATTACTTAATTGAACTCGCTTCGAAATTACTTCTTACAAATGTTGCCTCATTCAGCATAACACAGTCTATTGAATGAATCATATGCCGTTGCAAGTGGTTGTCTTACTTAGAGGAAACATTAGATTTATACTCAAAATGTTACAATTCAGATGCCAGAGTGGGAGGACGGCGCACTAGCCAGGGGTCACGCTAACGTACGGAGTGATTGACAGGGCAGCTGCACTAACCATCAGACCACAGTAGAGGAGGGAGTCACAGAGCGGTCAGGTGGTCAGCTTGTCTTACAGAAAGGCTGGGGAAGGGGGTTCTGACACACAGGTTAGGGGGGTGGGGAGACAGAAGCAGGGATAACTGAATAGAGGATGAGCATAGCAGATGTAGAATACACTTGGTGATAGGTGCACCTTATGACATGAACACAGTAGATGTACAATTCACTTGGTGATAGGTGCACCTCATCACAACTGGAACTGTGTCTGGCATGGGTCATCTGTCGACAGTGCAATCCGCTGGCCGATCTCTCGGATAAGTTCCGTTGCTGCCGGTCCGACAACTCCGGTCGATTCAACAGCGAACGGGACGAAGTGGTACCGTTCCGAGATAGAGGCGTACTTCCTCCTTTTCTCTGATTGTTGCGCGATAGTTGTGAGAAGGAGGATGAGGAGGGTGTAGCGCCCAAAAGAAAGACCCTACAGAAAGAAAGACCGGAAATCATCGCAGAGTTATCTGCGAGGAACATGCTGAGAATTCAACTCTAAAAAAGAGACGGCAAAAGCTTAATAGATTTACGAAATATTTCGTACACTGCGAGCTATGTTTGCACACAAAAATTGAAATGTATTGTGCAAAAAACGTTTTAATTTTTAGCATTCGTTAAACACGTCTAAGGGCATAAGCGATTTACCTCTCTTGTTGATCATTTATAAGAGTCGTACGATTCGCTGATCTACTGTATGGATTGGTATCACTTGGATTTATAATGTTTATTATTATATTTATAGTTAAACATTTTGTTGTGATAAAACCAGTGTCATTGTTACGGATGAAACTGTCGGCATCGAAAAAACAGCATAGAAAGAGAACAATGCTTCACAATTCTCCTTGTCTCGGAGGGCATATGGACTATATCTTGATAAGGCATGTTGACTTCCTTCTTGCATCTGCTTGTACATAGATCTATGTGTATGTGTGTATGCATATGTATGTATCAGATCTGTCTGTCTCTGTGTGTGTGTGTGTGTGTGTGTGTGTGTGTCTGGTCTGTCTGTGTGTGTGTGTGTGTGTGTGTGTGTGTGTCTGGTCTGTCTGTGTGTGTGTGTGTGTGTGTGTGTGTGTGTGTGTGTGTGTGTGTGTGTCTGGTTTGTCTGTGTGTGTGTGTGTGTGTGTGTGTGCGGTCTGTGTGTGTGTGTGTGTGTGTGTGGTCTGTCTGTGTGTGTGTGTGTGTGTGTGTGTGTGTGTGTGGTCTGTCTGTCTGTGTGTGTGTCTTGTCTGTGTGTGTGTGTATGTGTGTGTGTGTGTGTGTCTGGTCTGTCTGTGTGTGTGTGTGTGTGTGTGTGTGTGTCTGGTCTGTCTGTGTGTGTGTCTGGTCTGTCTGTGTGTGTGTGTGTGTGTGTGTGTGTGTGTGTGTGTGTGTGTGTGTCTGGTCTGTCTCTGTGTGTGTGTGTCTGGTCTGGTCTGTCTGTCTCTGTGTGTGTGTGTGTGTGTGTGTGTGTGTGTGTGTGTGTGTGTGTGTGGTCTGTGTGTGTGTGTGTGTGTGTGTGTGTGTGTGTCTGGTTTGTCTGTGTGTGTGTGTGTGTGTGTGTGTGTGTGTGTGTGTGGTCAGTGTGTGTGAGTGTGTGTGTGTGTGTGTGTGTGTGTGTGTGTGTGGTCTGTGTGTGTGTGTGTGTGTGTGTGTGTGTGTGGTCTGTCTCTGTGTGTGTGTGTGTGTCTGGTCTGTCTGTCTGTGTGTGTGTCTTGTCTGTGTGTGTATGTGTGTGTGTGTGTGTGTGTGTGTGTGTGTGTGTCTGGTCTGCCTGTGTGTGTGTGTCTGGTCTGTCTGTGTGTGTCTCTGGTCTGTCTGTGTGTGTGTGTTTGTGTGTGTGTGTGTGCGTGTGTGTGTGTGTGTGTGTGTGCGTGTGTGTGTATGTGTGTGTGTGTGTGTGTGTGTCTGGTCTGTCTCTGTGTGTGTGTCTGGTCTGTCTGTCTGTGTGTGTGTCTGGTCTGAGTGTGTGTGTGTGTGTGTGTGTGTGTGTGTGTGTGTGTGTGGTCTGTGTGTGTGTGTGTGTGTGTGTGTGTGTGTGTCTGTGTGTGTGTGTGTCGGTCTTAACTATAGCACAATAACATTTAGCCATGAGTTGGTTTGTCAGACAGGAATTGCAAAAGGCTCAGGGGAAATACAATGCAATACAACCAAATCCAATATAATTATAACAGGCTCTCTCTCTCTCTCTCTCTCTCTCTC
>JAWQFJ010020319.1:2500-5000 GCA_034096865.1 Theodoxus fluviatilis | reverse complement strand
ATTCCTATTCATCACACTTCATTATCAGTGGTTGTAAGTGGTGGAGTTTTGGGTGCATAATCCACTCGAGTCAATGCCTAACAGCTATATGAATGTCGGTGCTTTATATGGATAAAGCTTCTCATTCACTCCACAAAAGCACATTAGCAGACCTTTATTGAAACAAACCTGCCATTTTTCATAAGCTATTTGCATAGCATAGAATCATACAAGATTTTTCTAGGAATAAGCCAGAAGTACAAATGGTTTGCATTAAAAACTGTGTACATGCACACTGTGATACTTCTCATGATCTGCTATCAGTCCAAGTGGAAGGAGCTGCAACTGAAAAACATTTCAGGACTAAACTTTGCTGCATCCTGAACTTACTCTAGTAATAAAAAAATCAGGATGATAGTTTTTACAATTAAAAGCTTGATATGACTCACTAAGATTTCATTCAAAACTGGTTTGCTTGTGAATTATCTATAACGGATATCTATGAAGGCATCCATGTTTACTGTTTCACATTGAGGTTATAAATCAATAAGCAATCCATTGTTCATAAATGGTCGGATTGCTCACGCATTTTTCATGTTCACTAATCAAACTTTTCTCTCTCGAGTTCGAAGGCAGACTCTCTATTACTTTATCTTTCATTCGCCCGATTTACCCTGCAGGTCCATCCGCCATAGCTCTTTGTCGCCAGCATGGAGGAGAATGGGAACAAGCACGCCAGCATTCTCGAGGCCAGTGTGGAGGGAGGAAGGAAGGCAACACTACCTCCCACCCCCAAGCAGGCGTTGGAGGAGTACGCCAAAGGGACGTCAGCCCACGGCGTGAAGAAGGTGGTCACCTCCCGTGGCGTTGTGGCTCGCCTTGTCTGGACCTTGCTCTTCCTCACAGCCATCGCCATGATCATCTTCCAGTTGACCCGCCTTGTGCAGATCTACTGCCAGTAAGTTACACTGCTTCAACTTGAGGGGGAGAGGGAGGAGGGGGAGGAGAGGGAGGAGTTGGAGGAGAGGGAGAAAGGGGAGGAGGAGAGGGAGAAGGGAGAGGAGAAGGAGGAGGAGGAGGGGGAGGGGGAGGAGGAGGGGGAGGAAGAGGGGGAGAGGAGGGGGAGGAATCTTCGAGTTTTTGCGATTGTATTGTGATTGTTTCTCTCAAATTATATACATGTATACAGCTTGCGTCAACGGCACACTGCGACAAATAATCCATTACAGAAGAAGATGGAAATTATTCGAAACTGAGAAAGCGATTCATGGTCGCGCTACAGTAACAAGTACCAAGGGAATATCTACAGGGAAAGGCCTCGCAGTTGTTGAGATGAATCACACAGACGCGCATGAAACGTCGATCGTAGTCGGGGAGGACTGTATTGTTTAAATACTGAGGCGGTGCACTTTTACACTCAAAGTAAAAACTACAGATAAGTCGAGTTTCTGTGAGGCTCGGTGGTTTCCAGTCTACGTCCAATTTGCTTGACGACAGGAGGGGAAGGACTTATAAAAGAATCGTTTCGATAATGAAGACTGAGGAGAATACACATTCAAACACTTTCTTCGTTGTCTTTAAAAGGGTGTGTGTTTTTTTTTTGGCCCAGCACATTTAAGACAAACAAGCGTAATCATGGCAATTTCATTCCAAAGAAACCTTGTTTAAGATAATATGCGTTTTATAAACGTGAATAGATTAAAATGATTTGACTTATTCACAGGATCAAGAAAATAGTTCGTTCTCCACATTCCCTTTTTGCACCATTTCCAGCACCAGCCTATTTCTTCCTTCTGACCCCTTGTTGCTGACTGCTCGCGTGAAACCTGAAACGACGAGCCACGCTGATTCAGGGCCTTAGTCCTACGCCTTAGTGCTATCAGGTTCGGAACAAATGACTTTCCGAATCGCTTCGCTCACTTCCTTGCAAACTCGAAGTCTTATCCCCATTGGCAGGATATGATACCAGTAGTGAAGAGTCGTTCCGGACATCTGCGGTCTTCACACTGCATTCAGTATATGAATCTTCAAGAAGTGGAATAGATGCCTTAAGGGTTGGGGGGGGGGGGGGGGGGGGGGGGAGGGTGGTTTGGGGGTTTGTTTGTTTGTTGGTTGGTTGGTTGGTTGGTTGGTTGGTTGGTTGGTTGGTTGGTTGGCTGGCTGGCTGGCTGGTTGGTTGGTTGGTTGGTTGGTTGGTTGCTTTCTGGTTTTGTTTGGTTTGGTTTTGTTTGGTTGGTCGATTGGTTTTGGCTGCTCTTCTGGTTCTTTTTTAGTTTTCTCTTGCATTAGCGTATGAGCTGTCGTGCCATAGGAAGAATCCAAAATCAAGAGACTCTAGGTGGTAGACGTATAAAAGATCTTCAAGACAATACGAATGAGGTGGACACTATGGTGGGTTCACCGCAGCCTGAACTCAGTCAATTCGGTCGCGTGCTGGGTCGCTACCCCGTTCTTCCCCAGCCACACAAGACGACAGAGGGTCGCGTGCTGGGTCGCTACCCCTTTCTTCCCCAGCCACACA
>JAWQFJ010020318.1:12500-30847 GCA_034096865.1 Theodoxus fluviatilis | reverse complement strand
AAATGGAGCTCATCTTCGTCCTCTTCATTACATCATGGACAGATGAATGATACATGAGCATCTTTGGTATAACGATATCTATGTACATACATTTCACTGACCCCCGCACGGAAGCGGACCAAAGTGTTTCTAAAAACTTGCTTGTCAATATTATACAAATACAGTTCCCTAGTGAGTGAAGATTTGAATTGTCTGTAAAACTCATATCTCGTGCTATTTGCGAGAGAAGTAGACCAGTTCTGTACATACTCGGCAATAAGACGCCCCTTTAAATCCCTTAGAACCTGAGTCTCATTCTGGACACACCGCAAATTTCAATAACTTTCAATGTTGTGTTTACATAACAATCTTTTAATGTCATCGACCCAAGTATTTTCCCCAAAATGTAGCATCATAGTATAGATCTTGCGAGGAAATATGGATGGATCCATTCGCAAAATCGTCAGCCAGTACTTCACTGCACGTATTTTGGCACTGATGCTAAAGGGATACCTTCCCATCTTCCCATACACAATAATGTTAGGGGTTTGTGACGGCAGAAGACAGAGACAGACAGACAGACAGACAGACAGACAGACAGACAGACAGACAGATAGACAGACAGTGATAGAGACAGACAGACAGACCGACAGGCGAAGAGAGAGAGAGAGAGAGAGAGAGAGAGAGAGAGAGAGAGAGAGAGAGAGAGAGAGAGAGAGAGAGAGAGAGAGAGAGAGAGAGAGAGAGAGACAGACAGACAGACAGACAGACAGACAGACAGACAGACAGACACACAGACGCAGACAGACACGCAGACAGACACACATTCTGAACACAGAGATGTAGTATCTCTGACACAGGTTGGTCACGTGACTTCGGTTCCGCATTCCAATCATTCTACCAATCAAAATTCAACATGATCAGAAGACCATTGAGAGTAAAAAGAGGCGATTCTATTTCACTCCAATTATTTATCCCGATAGATAAACACAAATTTGGTGTTCTAATAAAACTAATCTATGAGATTTTCAGGAAATCATTTGAGAACTACTTTTAGCGCGAACGTGTCTATAAGGTTGCAAACTGCCTTGAGCACGTGCGATTGTGTATATACAGTAGTCGCCGCTTATTAAAAACACATTGGGACCGAACAAAAGTGTTTTTAATAAGCGGCGTTTTTATTAACCGGCACTTCCCGCTTCACCAAGCCGTTGCGTTTCTTCCACCTGTTAAACCACCCATCTGTAGCTTTGAATTCGGAGCGACCAAGCTGGGAAGCAATCTGTTCCGCCTTCTGACACAGGATTGGGCCGTTTACAGGTGTGTTGCGCGCTTGGATAGAGTCGAACCACCGCTTTAAGCCATCTTCTGTCTCTTTATCCTTCCCGCAGCGCCGACGCTTCCTTTGGCCTTGACTGGAGCCCTCTGCGATATCAGCCCTAAGTTCATCTTCTTTTTTCAGTGTCTGGCACAGAAATGATGCCGACACACCCAAAATGTCAGCACCCTCCCTCAAACTTTTAGAATTTAGCTCTCGGTAGCGATCAAGCAAGTCCACTTTGTCTTTGGGTGTCATTTCTGTTCTTTTTCTTTTCTTTGGAGCTGAAGTTAAAGCCATTTTCTGATTCACTGCTTATCCAGCGAGACTAGACAGTGTTGAATTGACATCTGACGGTTTGCTGACAAGGGTGTAATCACTGTTCACACAAACGCTGAAGCGTCTTTAGTTGTCATCTAACGGTTTGCTGACAAGAATTCACAACCAGAGATCGACTCTGACCCTCCGAACAGCGAGAAAAAGAACAGAAAGTGTTTTTATTAAACGGCGCCTGTATTTAATAACCGGCGCAATTTTACATATGTTATATAGTGGTAAATCCGGACCGGACCAACTGTATGTAAAAAACGGCTGTTTTTATTAACCGCGTGTTTTATAAGCGGCGACTACTGTAGTAATACACGCGATCTTTGGACCTACTATAAACGCAGCGAAAAGGATTCCTATGGGTCCGGGCTGGTTTCGTGAATCTATGGTTATACTCTCGCAAGTAAATGCTTTCTGGCCGGAACCTGTGGTCTAACTGCCTTCACACTGTTTGACGAGCTCCACACTTCGATCATTCGTGTATCGACTGATGGAGTCAGTAAGTGATTTAACCTACATTCCGTCTGTGTTGAACGTTAATCGAATGGAAGTTTCTTCTGTAGGAATCCGTCCGATTCCGAAGTTCGATATTATCGGATAGCTCAGAAGCAGTTTTTCTAAGTTTAATCCTTCTAAGCATACATTAAATTAATGATTCCTCATCAGCAAAAGCACTCCGTGGGTTTCTGTGTGTATCGAAGATTATGCAGACGGGATTGGTTGCCTTACTCGCTCAATGAAGTATAAATATTGCTGTTGTATTCAAAGTCCTTATAATTAGTAGAGTTCACAATATTACACTCTTGTGAATCGAATTTTACCGCATACAAGTTTTACATTCATGGGAAATCGATGTTTAGAAAATGAATTGACGAAAACATGGCTGCCAGTATCGAGTGTATCACAACAAGCGGAGGAATACACTCACGATGTGATATGCCATTCAGCGTGGCCGAGACTGTGTTCAGAACGGTGGTATGCATGTTATGGAAGAATTAAGGCTATCACGTGACCAACCTGTTGCTGAGACTATATTCACTAGTCTCAGCCACGCTGAATGACAGACACAGACAGACAGACAGGCAGACAGACAGGCAGGCAGACAGACAGACAGGCAGACAGACAGGCAGGCAGGCAGGCAGGCAGGCAGACAGGCAGACAGTCAGACAGACAGACACATACACAGACAGACAGACAGACAGACACACAGAAAGACAGACAGACAGACAGACAGACAGTGATAGAAACAGACAGGCAGACCGACAGGCGGAGAGAGAGAGAGAGAGAGAGAGAGAGAGAGAGAGAGAGAGAGAGAGAGAGAGAGAGAGAGAGAGAGAAAGAGACAGACACACAGACACACACCCAGACGAAGACAGACACACAGAGAGACACACAGACAGACAGACAGAGAGACAGACAGACAGACAGACAGACAGGCAGACAGACAGACAGGCAGGCAGGCAGGCAGGCAGGCAGACAGGCAGGCAGACAGGCAGACAGACAGACAGACAGACACACAGACAGACACACAGACACACAGACAGACACACAGACAGACAGACAGACAGACAGACAGACAGACAGACAGACAGACAGACAGACAGAAAGACAAAGACAGACAGGCAGACAGGCGGACGGACGGACAGACAGACACACACTCAGACAGACAGACAGACAGACAGACAGACAGACAGACAGACAGACAGACAGACACACGGAGAGACACACAGACAGACAGACAGACAGACAGACAGACAGACAGACAGACAGACAGACAGACAGACAGACAGACAGACAGACAGACAGACAGACAGACAGACAGACAGACAGACAGACAGACAGACAGACAGAAGGGAAAAAGCGTCAAGATGGAAAAGCACTTTCTATAGGTGTGGTAATTCGCCTGACAGGCGTCAATTTCCTGTCGTTGTATTATTTGGATGGATGGTCGAAAGACAAACAGCGAAGCAGTCGTTTTTGAACATTCAGTACGCACTGTTGCATTTCCCGCCATACCTCGTAAATCTTGGGAGGAAAGTCCAATGAAACCGCAAGGGCCACTTTCTGGACAATGTTCCATCTGCTGAAAACAGATCGGGTTGACAGGAGTCGATGCTCTGTGTTGGCACAACAGTCCCAAGGGAACTGTAATGTCTGTTTACTCGTTGTCTTTCTTGCTGTGATTGTACTCTCGTTAACTTTTTTCGCACATTCCGGAATAAGAGTGCTGACCTGAATCGCAGGGACTTAAAAGTCTGTGTTTTTCGATACAACTTCCAATTTGGTGGTTTTTGCCTGTTGACATCATGTGAACATATACACATAATACACACACACTTCCCTTCTATCTCCTCGCCCCCATCCCCCACCCCACCCCCCACCCCCACCAATCCTTCCCTACCCTAATTATCATTTTACTGGATGCCGAAAGTAGAGAATTAATTTATTTTTCCTGTGAGTTTCGTAGTAAAATAACGGACGAGTCGAACATGACACGATGATACAGACACAAACGAACATGTCGCATGGTAAAATCAAGATCTTTGTCTCTGATTCATCCATTGTGCCTACTACTCCTCTAATGATGGTTTGAAAAGACATAAAACCTTCCCTGTGTTCCGTTGCACTCTGCGTCATCTCTGCTACGATGTAGCAGCCTCAGGAGTTTCGAGTGGTTGGTTTCTTTTATTACTTAAAAAGCACATTATCATTAAAAGTAGAGGGTTTTGGAGGTCCTCTTTGAATATATGGATCCCCAAAATGATTTCACATTCGATTTTATCTCTCTTGATCGACTAGATGACATTACGGTTGATTATCGTTGATAACAAAAAGGAGGCAACCATCACCAGTCATTAAAGAAGATCAAGGGAATCGCAAAATGTGTCGTCTGCTACTTCCTTACATTCATGGGTATAAATACTGACTACATATATAAAATCATGACATACAATCCACTCTGCCACGATGATGAGTGCACGAAAACATTAATTTCTACAAAATTTGAAATCAGTCGGCACGTCTGCCACTTCCATGGCTGTAAACTCGGTGCCTTGAAGCATGTTCACTGTGCACGTCCGTGGAGTGACTTCCATTTAATTTGATGTTTAGTATGAGCCAATCAAATGCGACTACGGGTTCTGTAGTTTGATTGTTGCTAGGCACAGCAAGTGGTGCACTCTAGTGTGAAGCAGTTAGAGCGCCTTCTGAGATGCTCCAGCTGCTGCGCGACCTTGACAGGAAGTTGACCTCTGCCACTGGGTGAAGTGTCATCAAAGATAATCGACCCTAATGCGTCTATTAAGTAGTCTCTTCGATCAAGAGGGATCAAATTGCATATGAAATCAATATGGGTATTCATGTATTCAAAGAGAGCCTACAAAACCTTGTACTTTTAATGATAATGTAGTTTTACAGTTATTTGGAATAAAACAACCAATCAAAAGTCCTCAGGCAGCTACGTCGTAGCAGAGATGAAGAACAGTGCAACGGAACGCAGGACCAAGGAGTACTCTATCATAGGAGATGCACCACAGATTTCCAGCCTATGCTAGCAAAGGCCAGTCTTATCGCTGGTACTACTTGCCTCGTGTCGACTGACCCGCGGATGAATCTTTGCTTAGTTGAAATCAGTATTTTTCGATATTAATATGAAGTTTAAATACCATTAAAACATGATTTTGAAACACGTTTTATTCTAATTTGTCACCTATTTTGTTGATTTGATGATTTTGTTCGTTTAAAACGCGCACTCTGTTATGTAGCGCATGTATCAAGAACCGAAACGAAACGAAAGTAAGCATTATTGTTGATGGCTGCAGGTTTGAATTGAATTGTTTAGATATTGCTTTCTGTGGATTTATGGATACTTAAACAGTGTTTTTTTCGATGTTTTGATTCTGAGATGTTTGCTACAGATCTTATGTATGTTGTATGGTTAGAAAATGGTGAATAAGTGTGGTATAGTAGAGTGTAACGGAAACTACAACAGGAACAACAAGTGCCCTGTGTTCAAACTTCCAACTGACGCAGCCGAGAGACAGACTTGGATTAATGTACTGCCTCCACGTAAAGATTTTGTGATCGACCCTGACAAGTTCTTCATTTGTGAGAGGCACTGGAGCGAAGGCTACGAAGTTCATACGTTTCCTGGAGGTCGCACACGACCTAAGCATCCGCCGAGTGTCTTCCCTCAAATCCCAAAATCGTGCATGCCAACGCCGAAAGCTCAACCAAGATCCACGGATGTTACAAACGTTGAAGCAAGGCAACTGGAACATTTGAGGAAAGTGGATGGAATTGAAACCTTCGCAAGTTTTAAACCTGAGAAAACTCTGAGAAAAACATACAAAGACGTGATCATTACAAGATCCGAAAAACATTTTGTGTGTGTCTTCATGAAAGAGGATTTTAGTGAAGCAAATATTTCTGTTATTGTTGAAAACAGACAGACTCTGACTTGCCCTGTAACTCTCAAAGCTTTCAAAAACGGAATCAGAGTGCCTCTTGGAAATTTTCTCCATCCTAACAATGGGTTCAATTCCTACCAGGTAAGAAATGTGTGTGTGTGTGTGTGTGTGTGTGTGTGTGTGTGTGTGTGTGTGTGTGTGTGTGTGTGTGTGTGTGTGTGTGTGTGTGTGTGTGCGCGTGTGTGTGTGTGTGTGTGTGTCTGATGGTACATGTGAGTATACATACATGTGTGCTACTGTGTATGGTACAATCAGAGTGTGTGTGTGTGTTTTGACAATGTATGTGCCGTTTTAGTGTCATTTCATAATGGGTTAATCACTTAATGATTTTATGTTCGCACACACGCGCATGTGTGTGTGTGTGTTTACATGAATGTGTGTGTGTCATTGCGGAAAGGTCCACAACATGTATGTTAGTGTGTTTTTCAGTGTGATTGTGATTTTGGTCCTTGGATGTAAAAGTGCTTGTTAATTTTATGTGTGTATGTGGTTATGTGTTTGATTGATTGTTCGTGTACACAGTGTATATACATGTACACGTATGATTGTGAAAGTGTGCATTTATGTCTGTGTGTGTGAGAGAGAATAAGTGTCTCTGTATCATGTTCATGTGCCATTGCGTATGACTATGAGTCCATAAATGTGTGTGTATGTGTGTGTTCCTAAGTCTAAGCATCTTGTCTTACCTTATAATTACAGATGTTCTATGATGCTGTCCGGCGGGCTTTGAACTATGATCTTGCATGCGACCCTCTATTTGAGAAAGTTGTGACAGATCTGAGAGCACATTCTAATACCTGTGAATGCTGTAGAGACAATCAGAAAGGACAGAAGCTAGCCTATCTCACAGTAACACACATTCTCTCTCTCACAGATACACACATAGTATACACACTTTCTGTCTCTCTCTCCCTCTTTCTGTCTGGCTGGCTGTGTGAATTGTTAAATAAACAGAATCACAACTATATTTCTAGGCCATGTTTGACTGCTTTCTATTTTATTACTGGGCGTCTCCGTTTGACAGTGCTGCAGGTGTGGCATTGAAAATCTAATGTTAAATTTGAACTTTAACAAACAAACTTAAAATGTTAGTTTTAGATCCTTTTTACTCATCTAATCTGATTTATGTTAATGAGAATAGTATTTTGTTGAATGTATGTTGGTCATTCAGCCCCTTTAACCGATAAACATGCAAGAAAGTGATCATTCACTTCAGTCATGTGTTAATAGAGGTTTTAATGCACATCCGGCATTTTA
Organism: Theodoxus fluviatilis; assembly: GCA_034096865.1. Classification (NCBI taxonomy): domain Eukaryota; kingdom Metazoa; phylum Mollusca; class Gastropoda; order Cycloneritida; family Neritidae; genus Theodoxus; species Theodoxus fluviatilis. The sequence goes on along the minus strand of JAWQFJ010020318.1, from coordinate 23,497 downwards.
TTTTCTAATGGGAGGGGAAAAAGCACCAAAATGACTTTTTTATTAGCAAAATGTCCCCCTATAAGTACAAAATCAGAAAACTGCTTGTTTATGTTAACCATGATAGTATACTGTTATCAGTATGATGGCCTTTGCTAGCTCAGGCTGGACATCTGTGGTGCATCTCCTTCTGATATAGTACTCCTTGCGCAGGACTTAAATCTGTCCTCTGTCGTTGAAATGCTTCCTTCGTGGACAGTAAAGAATGTGGTGCTATCTTACATTGCATTAGTAAACAAAAGGAGTGCTCTCTTATCTTGCATAATTAAAATCAGTTGATACCAAATGCAGGCTCTGCGGCAAAATATCAACGCAGTCAACCAGCCAGTCAGATGTGTCCTATAAACTTTTCTTGGCATGCACCCCGAATTCGACAAAGTTTCCAACGAAGATGCCATGCCAGGAAATGAAAGCTTTGTATTTTATTCATCGACCACGTGTCCGGTAGTCGACTGAAAATGGTTCCAAAGAAACGTTTTTTAGTTAACATCTACAGAAGAGCAAATTGCCTGTTCAAATGAACCGTTCTTAGCTGGGCTGGCTCGCTTCACTAGACTCACGATTCCCTTGCAGCTGTGTGTTGTCTGAGGGCGCGAGAAAAGGTTAACCAAGAACGTGCCCCACAGGTCATTTGGTTCTGCTGAGAAAAGACTCAAATAAGAAGATGGTCCCTGCAGTGAGGCTGGAAGAAGATTGCATTCTACCGCCGTGGAACTTCAGTCGGATTTAGTTTGCGTAGAAAGGGTGTTTTGCCAATTGCTTTCTTTCCTTAGCAACTGTGCCAATTCCCAACGTCCCAGCCGCTTATTTCCCTACATGACTACATTACTGAGAGAAACAGTTGAAAAACTTTTTAACCTTATATCCATTCGCCCTTTGTTTGGCTGCCTCTCCTCCTCCTCCTGCTCCTCCTCCTCCTCCTCCTCCTCCTCCTCCTCCTCCTCCTCCTCCTCCTCCTCCTCCTCCTCCTCCTCCTCCTCCTCCTCTTCCTCCTCCTCCTCTTCCTACTCCTCCTCTTCCTCCTCCTCCTCCTCCCTCTCCCATCCCTCTTTCCTCCATTCCTCTTCCCCTCCAACCCCCTCCGTTCTTTTTCTCCCTTCTTATTTCGTTTCCTCCTCCCATTTCTCCTCCTGCTCTCTAACCTCCTCACCCAGTTTCCCTGGACTTTCCTTCAGTGCAGGCACGAGCGTGCAGACTCTCCAGTTGGCAGTGGGGTTGAGTGGCAAACTCGAACAGGCCTCTGGAGAAGTTTTCCTTTCCTCGCCGTTTATGTGGGCAGAGCATCTCCACCTGGAATAACAAGGCGGAGAGGCGGCCTATTATGCGGACCTGTAATTACGGACGTTATTTTGGAAGCTTCTTCCACTGCCAACCCTCTCTCCCCGCTGGCTGCGTCCGCGTGGATTTAGAGGACGAATCAAGTCACCGGATTGACTTTTGTTCTCATTGCAAGTCCTCCTCCTGCGCTCTCGCTTAGTCCCAGCAGACCCCAGCGGGAAGAAAAGGCTGCAATTTTCGTTGTATTTCCATTGTGAAATTCCATTACCTCGTCCAACCCCCCTGGTGCTTTTTCAGGGACCTTCAGTATCTTCGGGAGATGGATGCAAGATGAGAATCAAAAGCACTCACTAAACCAACCTAGAAAGGCTGAGCTAACAGAATTAATGCACTCCCTCGTGAAAGGAGTTCTTTCATAGATTTGATTTAAACTTTTTGAGATGACTTGACTTTCTTACAATCTACATGAATTAGAGTTATATTCAATGTGTGTATGCGGTGTGGTTTTTTTAAGGTTCTAAAATAAAATAATTTTAATGAGGGTTGCAACAGATGGCTGGCGTATTGAGCAGCAAATTTATGTTTTTAATTCTGTCGTTTTTTCAATCGAAATTAGTGAACAGCTGATTACATCTAAAATTTAGGTCACGCGGTCATCCTGTTATCTTTTGTTTCTTTGTTCAAAAGTGAAGCAAAACAGTCTTAAATCCGTCTCTGCTTGACCCATGAAAGAGCAGTTATTTCTGGTGCACCGAAAACACTCAGGTTATCTGTAGGCACATGTGTGTGTAAGAGACACAGAGAGAGAGAGAGAGAGAGAGAGAGAGAGAGAGAGAGAGTGTGTGTGTGTGTGTGTGACAGTGTGTGTGTGTGTGTGTGACAGTATGTGTGTGCGTGTGCGTGTGCATGTCTGTTTGTGTGAGTGCGTGTGTGTGTATGTGTTTGTCTGTGTGTAGTGTGTGTGTGTGTGTGCGTGCGCGTGCGTGCGCGCGCGTTTCACTGACAGCCTGCCTGGTCATCAGTCATTGTCTTCGTCCGTGTTCTTTTCCATTTCGTTGTTATCTTTATTTCCTTCATTTTTTTCGTGTTTTTATATATATAAGGCGAACGCATTTCTGAAGAAGAGTTGAGTAAATCCCATAATTTAACCAGACCAAATCGGATTAATCAACGATAAAGCTTTGGCTATATTTCTACGTTTTCTCAATGAATTGTGTACAAAGCTGATTCCAGTTTCAGTTTTTTCTTTAGTCAGAATTAGCAGTGATGTGGAGAACTGTCGAAGCACGCATACATCGTTTTCTGTGTTCATAAATCATTTATTATTGGGGGAAAAGCACTTCATTCCTGACCTCTTTCGTCATTTTTTTTCAGCTTCTCACAACTAAATTCGTTTTGCTTTATTATTTGCGCTGTTATGATTTATTTAAAAGATATTTACTCGATCTACGAGTGACATCTGATCATCAAACATTTTTATAGCCGCCAGCTGTAGTGGGGAAATAGGTTTTTGGAAGTATCTCACCTGAGAGAGGGTTGATTTTTGCTGGTACGTTGAGGGTGAAGTTAGTAGTCCAAATGCGGTGTAAAATTTGAAGTGAGGAGTAAGTGGAAGTTGAGTTCTGCCCCAGGGTGATAAGCGGTGTTCGCTCTGAAGTATGAGTTGTGGTAAGTAGAAATGGACAGTGAGTTGGTTGTGAGAAGATAGTGATATATCAGAGCGCAAGAGGAGAGAGAATAGAGCGGCCCCCCACACAGCAGAGAACAGAGCGGAGAGAGAGAGAGAAGCCGACGAAGAAGAGAGAAGCGGAAGGCGAAGCACAGAAGAGAGAAGCAGACGAATAGATGAGAGAAGCACAGAAGAGAGAAGCAGACGGCAGAACAGAGAGAAGCAGACGAAGAGAGAAACGGACGGTCGGCTAGGCAGATGTGCCTACTGAGTGAGGGAGCGAGTGACAGAGAGAGACAAAGAGATGGAAGGTTGGTCGAAGTAGTTCTTTTATGTCAAGGGCTGACCTACGTCTTATTAGTTTCCATTCAGCGTGGCTGAGACTATAGTGCATATAGTCTCAGCAACAGGTTGGTCACGTGATAGTCTTAATTCTTCCATAACATGCATACCACCATTCAACACTGAGTCTCAGCCACGCTGAATGTCATATCACATCATTGGGTGTATTCCTCCGCTTATTGTGATACACTCGATACTGGCAGCCATCTTTCCGTCAGTTCATTTTCTAAACATCGATTTCCCATAAATGTAAAACTTGTATGCGGTAAAATTCGAATCACAAGAGTGTAATATTGTGAACTCTACTAATTATAAGGACTTTGAATACAACAGCAACAATTATACTTCATTGTGCGAGTAAGGCAACCAATCCCGTCTGCATAATGATGTGGTAGGGCGAGTGGCTGTCGAGCATGGCAATCTGGTGTTGAAGCGCGGATGGGTTATCGAGATAACAAGTTGGGCCTGTGACTCTTCTAAGTGGTTTATTCGCCTTCTTTTTGGCAGTGTCCAAGGGCACACGATACTAACGATTCCGCTCCCTTCCCCCTTGCCTGACGAATCTCTCCCTCCTTTCTTCTGACGTCATATTCTCACAACGGTCTCAAAATACGTCACCAAAAAAACTATACAACGCCACAAACCTAAGAGAATCGCAGTGCAGAATGCATACTACGATACTATGTTCTTTTCTTATTGAAAAATATAAACAACAAATAACGACAACAACATTGGCAACTAGAGAGAGAAATATGAAACACAACTTGGATGAGTAACAACTGTCCAGATCACCTGACTATACACACCATCCACCACACTCATACTCTGAGGAGTCTCCAAAGAAACCTCAAAGCATGAAGTGCTAGATCAACCGGGAGGAGAAGCAGTTTGACGTGAAGGAGAAGGCTAAAGGCGCCTACACACGTACCGGTTGTCCCCCGGTTTTGCTGCCGATCCGGTCAAAAATCAAAACCGTGGACTAATCCGGCACGGTACTTCTGACTAGGGCTGGCTCTATTTTCCCGACCCCGTCCGGACCGGTTCATATGCCCGGCAACGCGAGATCTCGCGTTCTGTCGACTAGTCGCCAATTTTAATGGCTGACGCTGTCCTCGCTTCGCACATAAAAAGGTGTATTTGGGGATACTAAAAGCCCATCCAAAGAAAATGTAAGCCATGAACAGCATTAATTTATCAAAGCTGTATGTTGAATGTATGAATAGTTCGTGAAAGCTGGTACATTGTACAATTTGCAATGCAGGTCAAACGCATTCATCTACACGCCGAAAGCATGTCCGCGGATCGACTTTTATCGTTGCGGCTTCGCATACAGGCAGCTATACAGCCTTCACGTCGAAAGCGAGTGTTGGCATTAATTTATCAAAGCTGTATGTTGAATGCATGAATAGTTCGTGAAAGATGGTACATTTTACAATTTGCAATGCAGGTCAAACACATTCATCTACACGCCGAAAGCATGTCCGCGGATCGACTTTTATCGTTGCGGCTTTGCATACAGATTACAGGCAGCAGCCTACAGCCTTCACATTGAAAGCGAGTGTTGGCATTAATTTATCAAAGCTGTATGTTGAATGCTTGAATAGTTCGTGAAAGATGGTACATTTTACAATTCGCAATGCAGGTCACACACATTCATCTACACGTCGAAAGCATCTGTCTGCGGATCGAATTTTATCGTTGCGTCTTCGCATTGATTGAGCTACAGCCTACACGAAGCGTCTGTTGTCATAGTCTCATGAAAGGGACGTAACTCTAAATTCTGACTTTGCTTCGCGTAAATGAACATCGCTCCAGTTCGCGGTGTGGGTGTAATCGTTGCGTGTGGCTGTCAACCCGCTTTTTACACGCACTGTCAGCCGCATCGGGAGCAAAACCGGCTTGAAAAACGGTACGTGTGTAGGCGCCTTAACCGGCTAGTACTGCACGTACCCCACCACAATGATAATCTTTTGGACCGATAGTGCGATACGCCAAGAAACCCGCTGAGTGCTTTTACTGATGAGGAATCATTAATTTAATGTATGCTTAAAAGGATTAAACTTAGAAAAACTGCTTCTGAGCTCTCCGATGATATCGAACTTCGGAATCGGACGGATTCCTACAGAAGAAACTTCGACTCATCAACGTTCAACACAGAGACAACAGTGAGTAAAATCTTCCTTCTACTTCTAGATCAGTCGATACACGAATGATCGAAGTGTGGACTCAGCAGCTTGTCAAACAGTGTGAAGGCAGTTAGACCACAGGTTCCGGCCAGAAAGCATTTACTTGCGAGAGCATAACCATAGATTCACGAAACCAGCCCGGAGCCATAGGAATCCTTTTCGATGCGTTTATACTGACTAGTTCCAAAGACAAGCGCACGTGCTGAAGGCAGTTTGCAACCTTTTAGACGATGTTCGCGCTAAAAGTAGTTCTCAAATGATTTCCTGAAAATCTCATAGATTAGTTTTATTAGAACACCAAATTTGTGTTTATCTATCGGGATAAATAATTGGAGTGAAATAGAATCGTCTCTTTTTACTCTCAATGGTCTTTTGATCATGTTGAATTTTGATTGGTAAAATCATTGGAATGTGGGGCCGAAGTCACGTGACCAACCTGTTTCAGAGATACTATATCTCTGTGTTCAGAATGATTAGTTTCATGTGAGCAGGTTGACCGTAGTTTTACGGGTGTATATAATTCTCCATTAAAGTTTTATCTGTGCTTTGCAATTACTTTTTGAGGTTGATTATTTACTTGTGTGTAGAAATTCTCCGTTAGAGTTGAATATTTTCTTGTACCTGTGTCTCTCCTTTGGAGTAGAGTATACTAGTAGTGGGTGTGATTGTTATAAGGAGAGTTATTTGGGAGGAAGTCGTAGATGAGCCAGATGTAAAATAACATCTTTTCTTTTACCCCTTTTTGCTATGTGGCAAATCCATTTTATCAGTAATTCCACTTTTTTTCTCTCTCTCTTTTCTACCTCTGATTATGGGAAAGTTATGATTTCAATTGACTGATTAAAAATCTTGTATTTGCCCGGGACCGTTTTTATTAAATTTATTGAAATCCCCGTAACACCAGCTAAAAGAAATAATGATACAGCTTACATCATGAAAACGAGGTTTTACCGATAATCGCTTGTCAAAGCGTTTGCACCAGTTATAAACGTGCATTTCAAGTTGCTTCCTGAAGCTTTTACGAAGATTGATATCGATTTTATTATTAAATGTCTACACATCATCATTCATTCCTGGAAATTGATCAAGCTTTTTATAAACTGAAAATGCGTTATGCCTTTGTACAAAATAACCCGCCAGACATTATCGTTACAAATGTTCACATTATGAGAAAAGATGTACTTCAAATATATCGACGTGTTAGCTCTGCTGCAATCGTGTGTTGGAGCAACGTGGGAAGACGCACCTCTTTGAAGCGCCTCCCAACACTCCGAGAGCAAAACACAAAGTATGAGATCTATTTTTGCTTAACTTCGGCACATATTGCGTTGACTGATCGACTAGTAAAAATGAAACGCACACACACACACACACACACACACACACACACACACACACACACACACACACACACACACACACACACACACACACACACACACACACACAAACCAAACACACACAAACCAAACACACACACACATATACACAAACCAAACACACACACACACCAAACACACACACACGCACACACACACACACACACACACACACACACACACACACACACACACACACACACACAAAACACACACTCACACAAAAAAACACACACACACAAAACACACATACACAAAACACACACACACACACAAACACACATGCACGGAACACACACACACACACATACACACACACACACACAAGCGTAAACACACACACACACACACACACGCACACACACACAAAAAAACCACACACACAACACAAACGTAAACACACACACACACACACACACACACACACACGCACGGAACTCACACACACACACACACACACACACACACACACACACACACACACACACACACACACACAAATGTAAACACACACATACACGCACACAAAACAAACAAACACACACACACACACAACAAACACACACACAAACGCGCGCGCACACACACAGATACGAAGACTAATAGACACACACGCACATCCGTACTCGCGCAGACCAAGCTACGGACCGAAAAGGACAGACAGACGGATGAACACATTCCGGGGAGAGAGAGAGAGAGAGAGAGAGAGAGAGAGAGAGAGAGAGAGAGAGAGAGAGAGAGAGAGAGAGAGAGAGAGAGAGAGAGAGATCAGACAGCAGACAGTAACGGGCAGATTGCCCACCCAAAGCCGCTTCGATAAGCATCGCAGGTCTGGAGAAGACAAAGCAAACGGGATGCAGCAGGCCATCTGCGTGAAATTTGATATGGCGATGTAGCAGGGAGAGGTAGGGGAGCCGAACATCTGTAACCTTGACAGGGAGAGAGGGGAGAGAGGGCTGAGCAGACGCAATCTTCAGTGTGGTTCTTGGACCTCACTCTGCTTACCCAGGGTGCTGACACTGCCCTTGGGGCTGACAAAAGTGATCGCTTTCCTTGGGGCCTCCCTTCTGTTTGGAAACGTGAAGATCTTTTGCCCTTCAGACACAGGCAGGCCAGCAGCTCAACCTGAAGCGTTCTCAGTGCCCTGGTGGCTGAAGTGATCTGTGTCAGTAATGTGTGTGCTAGTTGTCACTTTCTCAACCGATGCTCAAGTCTCTTTGAAGATCGTTTTTCGACCGTGAGGCCGAGGTGTCCTTAGCTAACTCATTGAGGTCACATCGCCACACACTTTGCGATGAACACGATCGGCATTGCCGTCACATTGCTAGAAGTATCGCTGTGTCTATCCCTGCGTTCCGTTGCACTCTGCTTCATCTCTGCTACGATGTAGCAACCTCAGGAGTTTTTATTGGTTGGTTTTATTTAATAACTTATAAAGCACATCATCATTAAAAGTATAGGGTTTTCGAGGTCCTCTTTGAATACACGAATCCCCAAAATTATTTCACACTCAAATGAATCCCTCTTGATCAAAGAAACGATTTAATAGACGCATTAGAGTCGATTATCATTGATACACTATCTTTGATGACACTTCACCCAGTGGCAGATGTCAACTTCCTGCCAAGGTCGCGCAGCAGCTGGAGCATCTCAGAAGGCGCTCTAACTGCTTCACACTAGAGTGCGCCACTTGCTGTGCCTAGCAACAATCAAACTACAGAACCCGTAGTCGCATTTGATTGGCTCATACTAAACATCAAATTCAATGGAAGTCACTCCACGGACGTGCACGGTAAACATGCTTCGAATCATGGAGTTTACATATCATGGAAGTGGCATACGTGCCGATTGCTTTCAAATTTTGTAGAAATTAATGTTTTCGTGCTCTCATCACCGTGGCAGAGTGGATTGTATTGGTTTGATATATATATGTAGTGAACGTTGGCATTTATACCCATGCCTGTAACGAAGTAGCAGACGACACATTTTGGGATTCCTTTGACCTTCCTTTTTGACTGGTGATGGTTATCTCCCTTCTGTTATTAATGATTTTCTACCCTAATGCCTTTATGACGTTGTCTATTCGATCAAGAGGGACATAATTGAATGTGAAATCATTTTGAGGATTCATGTATCCAAAAAGGGCCTCAAAAACCCTCTATTTTTAACGGTAAAGTGCTTTTTAAGTAATTAAAGAAACCAACCAATCGAAACTCCTGAGCCTGCTACATCGTAGCAAAGACGAAGCTGAGTGCAACGGAACGCAGGGTATAACTTCCCTGCATTTTGATAGTGTCGTGAGATTTCCAACAATGTCACGCCCACGGCGCGAGCTGTCTAGCGATGCGATGTGACTTTACTGAGTTAGAATCATGCGTTCTTTGATTTGCATATGGCCGAAAACTTGGTAGATTTCTGCTGTCGAACATTCCTCCACTTCAGGTTAAGGCAGACAAGATGATGGATGTCATCTTATGTGAAGATGACTTAGAGAGAGAGAGAGAGAGAGAGAGAGAGAGAGAGAGAGAGAGAGAGTCTCAAAAAGACAGAGAGAGAATCAAATAAGACATACACGGAAAGAGACAGTCAGAAATGTCTAAGTCCTGCAGCATGTCAAACCAAAAAGTGCGTCTGAACAATCGATTGCGATAAACGTCTTCAACATTGCACGACCCTACCGAAACCTCTTCAGATTCAACTTCCCAGTCACGGTAAGTGATGTCTGAGCTTCTTCATGCCATAGCAATCAGCTAAAATTTGCTTAATGTTATAATATTAACGTAGAAACAGGAAATCTTATTTGTTCTGTTACGACATTTTGTTTAAATTGCCGACATTCTTTATTTATTCTTTTATTTCATTTCGCGCCAAATTCGGAAAAATATGCCTGTCGGACTGTTTTTTTTTCTCCCAGTATGATACTGAAAGTTGTAACCATGACTGCTGACGCGTTCACGTCTTACATCATGAAAGGTTTTGATCAAATGTGCATGCGTAAGCTATGGCCCATGTCGCAGCAGTATTTGTTCATGCAATGCTGAATGATTCTTACATCTTCACGAACAGTTCCTGAAGAACTGAAGAGCGTGAAAAAGGACCCAGTGTGGTAAATATATTGGAGAAAGTACTAAGTGTACTTTTATGCAGCAAACACGACAATTGGAATGGAAATTAACAGCCGGTGCTAATGATTCCTGTACAGCGCCGCTTCCTGTGATGATTTCTTGTTACCAGATAGGGCCATTACTTATACTAACACATATATGTCTCAGTGTCCTAGGTGACGACTAGCTTCAGACAAGTACTCGAATGGGGTAGGCATTACTGATGCATGCATGGAGTTTTACGGCCTATCAACCCTCGTAAGCTATGTGAGGTCATGGATCACGAACAAGCATTGCAGCCGGTTAGAATCTGAGCAAATCGTTACGATTTCCATATTTATTCGCCTCTGACGAATCTCTTTGGGAGACGCGGTGGGTCAGTTCTTCATCCCACCTCACAGGGGGTCTTCGCAACATTTCTACTATCCCATGTTGACGTCACTGTTTTGTGTCAAAGGCGACAATGGGCTTCATTCTCGTTGTCTTCGTGGTCGCATCGCAGAAGCAAAAACGTTGCCATGGCCACAGCGCACTCCTGAATTTCACAAATCGATCTTGTACGAGATCATTAGGCGCGCTGAATGTATGTTGGGGGAGATCAGCGTGAGGAATTCTTGAATTAGAACGAGACAGCGGAGACTGAGACTCGGGGATGGACGTCAGGGTTGTCCGTCAGGGCCATAACCCTCCTTGGCTGTCTCCACCCGTGCCTCAAGCGTCAGGATGTGCGCGTCCCACCGCAGACGGCGTTGATTGGCTCATTCTAGACACTTGGACGAGCCCCCAGCGACACGAGATACACACGTGACAGCGCTGATGATGCTTATTAGCGTTACTGAAGCTATGGTGTGATCTCCATTTAGACAGACAATTTCAATGACTGGATCGCCATACCTCGGTCTCCGCCCGGGAGTTTCTCGCTTTGCTCTCTGTGCTGTCACTGGAGATGTTAGAGTCCGATTTGCGGCGAGTACAATGGATAAAGTGTCTGTTTTTAAAA
>JAWQFJ010020318.1:0-7500 GCA_034096865.1 Theodoxus fluviatilis | reverse complement strand
CAGACACGCACCCACCCACCCACCCACACACACACACACACACACACACACACACACACACACACACACACATACAGGCACCGATATCAACTGAGGATCCCCATTTGTCCGCCAGGTTTGCTGCATGTTCTTCCAGCGGCCATGACGCCTGTAATAAGCTCACGCGTTGCTATGACGACGGGGACAAGACACGAAAGCGTGCGCATCGTCCTTCCCCACGGCAGACCCCCCTCTCAAATGAGCGCCGCGAGGCTACATGGAAGTTAATGTGTTCGATCAATAGGGGGCGAGATTGCTCAGGCAGATTTTTCCTCCGCGACAACCCTCCCGTAATAACTTCCCGTCTTGATGAATTGGCGGGGACTGGAGGGGACGCTCGTGGCCTGATAGAGCACAGGCATGGTTGCTGTCCTGCCAAGGCACGTTCACATTGGCTTCCAGGGAAAACGACATACGAGCTATTGTGCTCTTACCTCTATGCAGTCATTCTGTCGCTTTCGCCTGACAGCTCCATCGTCTCGGTACGACGGCTGAATGGTATTGGAAAGACTAGCACCTATATCCACTTCGGTAATATCAATGAGTCACTTTACTGTGACCACCTGTCGCTTGACCTTGACAACTTAATTTAGGTAATGAGCACTGAACAGCTTCAGGGTAACAATTCAATGGCCGCAACGTGCCTGCCCAGTCGCCATGGTGTGACTACTTACTTGCCTGTGGAAGGCATCCAATAATCTGCGCAGCAACTCTAGTGCCCACAACCCAGTCGCCTTGGTGACAACTCAATAGACGCATTGTGACCAAATCGCAGTGGCCTGACGATTCAATGACTTCGATCAAATTGCCCAGCACCCTGGTTTAGAACACTCAGAGCCTTTGATGCCATCACTTGGCTACATTAGCGTGGCCACACGATCTCCTCGGTGTTATCAGGTGCTCAAGGCCGTGCCAATCTGTCCCTACTACCTTCTTCAAGGACGCCATTAAGTGAATGCTCATTGCTACATTTTCCCCCAGCGTCGATTGGGTACTTTGATGCAGGTGCGAATCGGCGCGCTGTGGTTTCCAGTCGTTATCGATACCTTTAATGTACACGCGTTCCCTCTGCGATACTTTGCAGCGCACTCGATTGCTGTGTTGACGTTGTTGTGCGTTACAACTTCTCACCTGTTGCTGGATATCATCCCCTTGCACTTGACCTTGGGCGTCATGCTGTCTTGGGATATCATGGCCTTGCATGTATAAACTTTCCAAGTTGTTACTCGCCGGCTCGGAGCCAGCCCTAAGTCGCGCAAGGCTATCTGACACATGCTGACGCAAACGAGACAAACATAGTCTGAAAGACGTCTTAAGTGGTGTGACATCTCCCCGGCTGAACTTGTCGACACAGCCAATGACAGAACCCATTGGCCACTTTCTCAAATTTTCCTTCGGCACAACACCTATCTTCAAACGGGTGTGACTTCTACCATTTTGATCCTACGGTGTTTATAGTCATATTACATTAATCGGAAAAGACTGCAAATTTATTGAAAAATCTCGCATCTTCAAATACTGAACAGCCGAATTGGACTGGGTGTTTTGTGGTGTCGGGTCACAAGTTGTGTCATGCTATCCTTGAATGCTGCAGCTTTGCATCCACGAGAACCATGTGTGATATCGTCGCTGGAGACTGTCATCTTGTATTTGCATGGAGTTTTCCTAAATGTATGCCATGATGTGTGCTGTTACTTTTCCGCTATATGAACACTTTCTCCCATTGAGTCGCGCAGTCGATGGATCGTGTATTGTTTGTAGCTGCATGCGGCTTTTCTCAAATTGTGTCAGGCGCTCTTTGCATGCCGTCGTTTGCACCGGTACGCCTCCTCAAGTTGTAAATTGATCTAGACTGAGGTTAAATCATAGAGACTCAATTAAACTTATATAAACATCAACAAAATTAAAAAACATTATTGCTGCCTCAGAAATGTATCAAATCCTAAAGTATTCTCGCCTAGAACGGTTTCACGAGATATCTCACCACAAAAAAAAAATGTGCCAAAAATAACATGAAACTAACTATCTTATTGTACAGGAAGTGCACGAGTATTCTAAACAAAACACAAGTGTTCCTATCGTCCAGACTGGGTAATATCGGAAATAAAATCACAAACAGCGTTCTTGTTACCAGGAAAGACCAAACGACCTATCTCACACATACACAACAGTTTGTCGAAGCCTGTCTCGTCCAGTGAGTCGCCACCAGAAATATATCAGGAAAACCATTGCATTATAATCTGGTTCCAGAATCGTGCCCGATGGAACTATTGTGGCTGCTGGGCCGGCCCACGAAAGATCATTTCTCATTCGTCCACGTGGTCTTTGTCAGGAAGTAAAAGGATATCTCACAAAGCAACTGTTCCTCTAGCCCAGTATGTGCTCGGGTCACGAATTATTTCAACATAAAATCCATCACCTTCCAGTCTAGAAACGGTTCACCGAACAACAAAATTGCATTTCACTCAATTACTGTCTCTGAGTCCAGAACAGCAAGACCCAAGATATAATTTTCCACAAACAGTATGTCTCGTCCCGGATGGGCCAACGATATATCTCCCCACATACATGTTTTTCGTCCAGGGATGGGCGAGGAGATGTCTCAATCCGGGCTTTGACCTTTAGTCGTTTAAAAAGTTGCCAAGTTTTGTCATGGACGCGATTTCGGCTATCACCCAACTGTTTCTGTTGTTCTTGAAAGTAAATCAGTGTTATTGTAATTTTTTGTTTTGTTTGGTTCGTAATCTTACTGTTCGTGAACTTGGGGTGTGTCTACAATGTAAGCTTGAGCACAGTCTATTTGACTTAGGCAATACTGGAAATGCTACCCCTTCAGTAATAACTCAAGACGCATCATAAAAGTCCAAGGAACGTACTCCCATCAAATAACAAAAAAACATCCACCCACCCGCACCCACCCCCGCACCCCTTACAAAGCTTAGCTTTGCTGAATTTGTTGTAACATAAATTCAGTCATATTCAATAACTAATTTCTATTAGAGATACATTTTGTGGCATAATTACATTTCTTTTTTTAGCAAAAAAAAAAACCCAAAAGCCTAACACAAAAGGACACAGAGTGATAAATCTTTATTAATAGTCTAGGAAAAGCCCCAGACCCAAAGAATAAAATGTATGACTGGGTTTTTTTTTTTGCTTTAACCTCCAACAACCCATTTTGCTCCCAACCTTTGTTGAAACCGCACGCACTTTGAACCGAAAAGAACAGAACAGAACAGAACATAACAGAATAGTGAAATAAAAAAGAACAGAACGTTATATCTTTGTTCTTTGAAAGGACCACGTATTTTGTGGCCCATACAAAAACACGCGTACACCTACGCCGGCCGGGTAAGTTAACAAAGAAGGGAGATGTGTGTGTCTCTCACGCCCGTGTGTGTTGTATGACAATTCCTGTTAACCCTGTGTGTGTGTGTGGGTGTTGTTACCTGTGTGTGGGTGTGGTGTGTGTGTGTGTGTACTGGTGTGTGTGAAGTGTGCGTTTCATACGTATACAAAACAAAACGAATAAGGATTTTATGATCTGTTTCCTGTTTTTCTTGGAAACAGAGATGGGTGTAAATTAGTGGGAAAATTAGATCATTGCAAAGTGGTCGTTTTTCAGCTCGTGCGGATTGTTTACGCTCAAGGAAGTAAGAACCGCTTAGCTAAAACAGTATTCTAGATGGCGGGCTCCGGGTAAACTGGATCACACCCATGCTACAAAACAGGATACTGGCGAGGCATTCCCCCTGTTTCGCATTGCTAAGCTCTGTGTGGGTGATGAGCTAAAGGAGTTGCTCTTTGATAGAGGTTCTTCCCCCCCCTCGTCCCCCCCACTCCCCTCCCCCCGACCTCCTCTTACCGTCCCCCACCCCCTCTGCTTTGCGCTTGTTCGCCTACTGATTGCTAGTACTTGGAATAACGTTAACTCTTGCTACCTGCTGCACCAAGGAACATCTTCAAGAAATTTCTCAGCTCCCTTGCCAAAACCACGTGAGTCACCCCTCAAGACAGAGTGGTCAGACACGCTGTATGGGTCATGAAAGCACAACATGCGCAAAGGAGCCCACGGTGGCCTAAGTGTCTGCTTATAGATGGCAGAGGACAGACAGACAGGACAGACAGACACAGACCACACACACATGACAGCTTCCGCCCCTTCAGGAAGCAACACACTCAGTGACACACGACAGGATTCCAGACATGACGGTCAGTCAGGAACCAAACAGACAGACAGACAGACACACCAGACACCACTACACCAGACAGGACACCTCATCACAAATACACCACAGACAAACCAGACCACACATACTAACACAGTAAACAACAAAGTCTGGGAACAGATCAGACAGACAGAAAGAGAGACAACCATTGAGACACAAATTACTTACTTTTAACTTTATCAACAGAAGACAGGACCACTGGAGAGACACACAAGAGAGGCGGAGCATGGCAACCAAAAATGCACAGTCGGGTGTAACGAAGTTTCTGGTCTCCTATTCTCTCTCTTTCTGTGCGCTAAGTCTCAACCGGGGAGAACCGATACTGGAATAGGTAGTCTCATACCAACTGTTTGAGATAGTACTGAGTTCAGGACAGTGACTCTCATTACTCCCCTCCTCGATCTGCTTCTTTTGTGGTAACCCAAACATCTTGGTCCAGCCACCAGGCACTCCACCTTATCTAAGGCCAAGACCACCTACTAGGGGAAGCATGTGAAATTTTTACAATACGCTTATCTTTGAAATTTTTTTTGTTGTCCATTCGGCATGAAAGAACTCCAAGAACAGTTTAATCACGATAACACTATCATTTTCCAAAAAGTTTACGACAGTAATTAGAAATTTATTTGGGCATAATCCCAAAAAAAAAATTAAATGGCCGTCTAACAAGCAAAAATATGCAAATTGCTGAACTTTTTGTTACACTCTAGAATTAAATTTCTTAACTTTTAACTACTTGATATTTACTTGAAAATCACTTTTGCCATTAAAACCCTGTACACTCTATTATCTCTATAAACGTACCCAGAAAAGCAAGATTATTGTTGTAAACTTGCAAAAATAAAAAAAAAAAAAATAAAAAAATTGTACTTATTTGCTGCCACATCAAATTATTCCCGAATTTGTAAGATAAAGTAGGTTCAACATCAAACTAAGTAAAAAAAATCAATCTGGTACCAAATAATCCAGTTTACACAGGCAATAACCGTAGTCTGATATGATCCAATGTTTCTTGTTTTTTTTTTCTTTTTGTTTTCATTTTTTTTTTTTTTTCTTCTCCAAATAAAATTCATCTCAGACATGTAACATATTATTTTACCGCACAAATTACAAGTCCATCTCATGTCATCTGTGATGAGTTTTCGTATGTAATCTAATTTGATTTTTGAATACCTTATGAAAAAACACATTTTGATCCGAGAAGGAAAATGGCACAAACAACTTATATCATGAAAATAATTTCATGTCCACTTAATTCCTTCTAAAACTAGGCCATCTTCATGGCCTAAAACCTTTCCTTGCGTTTCATTTTATCAATACATTCATCCAGCAGGGGACTACACCCTTCGCTATAAAAAAAATGTTTTGAAACTGAACTTTACAGTTGACTTCCAACGTTTTTTTAGTGTTTTAGTGCAGTACTAAATACAAAAAAATGCAGGGATCTGAGATAAAGTTCATGCTCAAGAGGAGAAAGGATCAGCCCTTACTCTCAAACTACACAGGAAATGCAAGGTATCAATAAAGGCTAACTCCAGAAGACACTCACATGCTCCGGTGACATTGATGTTACCCCTAACAAACAAAGTCAGTTTTTCGCCCTCATGCCAGTGCACACATTAGGTTTTACCTTCTTATTCCTTACTGAAGACTACTCTTCTGCGGATGCCTTGAGTTGAAAGGCAGGAAGCCACCCAAAAAATACTTCTGACCAGTGTTACAGCCCGCGCTCTAGTCGTATTGCCTGAACAGAGGCTGCCAACATTAGCTTTGTTTCTTATCTTCTGCATCAACAGGCTCAACATTGCAAGCAAACAGTTTTCTGGCTTAATCCATTCCTCCCTCGCTTTTCCGTTTCGTCTTTAAACCATCGTTCTAGATGCTTGAAGGTGAGACCAGACCGAAAACAGATTACGGGGCAAAGAAACTTACACCTCCTGTTCACCCCCAAACCACCCTCCGGTTATACTAGATTAGTACGTTCAATCAGACTACCTACGCCGACAGCATCTCTAAGTGCCACTTTACGTGACCACACTTCATGATCATGGTTTCAAATCGCTGCTAGCTTCTGACTGCACTAACTCTGGTATGTTCCTACTTTGATAGCCGATTTGTGTATTTTGGTGATAGTATTCTTAATGGTCGGAATCGAGGGCAGTGAGATGGAGTGACGAGGAGGCCAGCTGAACTTCCGGAGTTCCCGAGGCACTGTTTCGACATCCGCGTCCTCAAAAAAAAAAAAAAAAACCGCCAGGCGTCGGACGAAAGTTAGAAAAAATTTTATAACTCAGACTATGTCGCCCTTTCTCGACCCGCGAAAAGTATTTTTCACCTGAGGTAGGCGGCAGCCGAAAGCTGCTATCTCTATACATCCCGAATCCTAATTCCGCCCACTATTTTTCGAATTCGCGGCATTTAAATGTTGAGTCCTTCATCTTTTTAAATTATTAATAGAATCAAACTCAATGGGCATTCTCTGATTGCTTTCTTTGAATTGAAGTCTGAATTTGTCGATTGTCGTCCCACAAACCCGTTTGTTCTTGGTGCAAAAAAAACATTAAAAACTAACTGAGAGAATAAACGTGACCGGCCGGAGAACCTTAGGCGAGGGAAGAAAACTCCTCAAAGATTTTTCTCATGCCTTTCTTAATTGTTTATATATTGTTTGTCTGTGATGGTTATTTCTAACACATAGCAGTTAGGGGTGTGGAAGCGGCAGCCATGTTTTACGATTTGGCTGTGCCGGTGCGAGTAAGAATGTCGGTGCTCCTGCAATGCTATCTTGTGGGCAGGGAAACAATCCTCAGACTTTGGAATGTCTGGTTGTGGCCTGTCTGATCGGTTTTGGAAACAGTGCGAATTCCCTCTCTAAGCTCACTCGTCTAGCACAATGAGCTTGGCTAGGAGTTTGCAAACAACCCTGTGTATGTTACGCTGTTTTTTTGAAAATCACATCAAACTAAAAAATAGACCACTATAGTTGGCCGGAGTGGATTTTCCTTGCTGTGCTCGATCGAAAAAGGAGGAGCTTTCCAACGGGTACCGGGCAGTCGAACCCTCTTCGTAGAGAATAGTCGGACGACGAAGAACAAAAAAACCGGTTCCTAAACAACTAAAGTATGTATTACAATTTTCAAACAAGTACATGTAAAAACTATAGCTCTCTCTCTTATTAATAATGAACATCAAGCAGATGCTGTTGTTTGTTGTTGAGCAGAGAGACGAGATA
>JAWQFJ010020317.1:52500-55390 GCA_034096865.1 Theodoxus fluviatilis | reverse complement strand
CAGCCATTTGTCCGTCAGTTCATTTTCTAAACATCGATTTCCCATGAATGTAAAACTTGTATGCGGTAAAATTCGAATCACAAGAGTGTAATATTGTGAACTCTACTAATTATAAGGACTTTGAATACAACAGCAATATTTATACTTCATTGAGCGAGTTCGGAGGGTCAGAGTCGATCTCTGGTTGTGAATTCTTGTCAGCAAACCGTTAGATGACAACTAGAGACGCTTCAGCGTTTGTGTGAACAGTGATTACACGTACCTCGTCAGCAAATCGTCAGATGTCAATTCAACACTGTCTAGTCTCGCTGGATAAGCAGTGAATCAGAAAATGGCTTTAACTTCAGCTCCAAAGAAAAGAAAAAGAACAGAAATGACACCCAAAGACAAAGTGGACTTGCTTGATCGCTACCGAGAGGTAAATTCTAAAAGTTTGAGGGAGGGTGCTGACATTTTGGGTGTGTCGGCATCATTTCTGTGCCAGACACTGAAAAAAGAAGATGAACTTAGGGCTGATATCGCAGAGGGCTCCAGTCAAGGCCAAAGGAAGCGTCGGCGCTGCGGGAAGGATAAAGAGACACAGGGGCGGATCTGGGGGGGGTGTGCAATGGGTGCAATTGCACCCCCCCCCCCAGCGGGACAAAAAAAAAAGAAAAAAAAAAAGAGATATGTTGATAATGTAGTAATGTAAATGTAATTGCACCCCCCCCCCCCAAGCAAAAAGACAAAAAAATGAGAGAGAGACTCAGGGAAAGAGATGTTGATAAATATTGGAATGTAAATATAATTGCACCCCCCCCCCTCCTCGGCTTAAAAAAAGAAGAAGAGAGAAGCTGATAAATATAGTAATGTAAATGTAATTGCACCCCACCCCCCTCCCTCGGCAGAACAAAAAAGAGAAAGAGATGCTGATAAATATAGTAATGTAAATGTAATTCCACCCCCAGCCAAAAAACTAACTAAATAAATTAAAGAAATAAAATACATAAACAATGATAATACATAAATAAAAAAATGGAAAGAGAAATATGTTGATAAATATAGTGATGTAATTGCACCCCCCCCCCCCCCCAGCCAAAATAAAAAGGGGTGGGTGGGTGCAGAGAGAGAGATGCTGATAAATATAGGAATGCACTAGTAAAATTAAATGTAATTGCACCCCCCCCCCCCCCATATAAAGATTATTAAATTCGAGGTATGATCTTGTTGCAAAGACTTTTTCCTCATGTTGTTTTTGTGAATTGTGATTCTTTATTATTAACATCGAACTTATTTAGCACTGTACATTTTCGAGCATGTGCTTCCCAAGAGAGAGACAGTTGGTCCTATCTCCACCCCCCACCACATCAGTGGCAAAATGTATCGCCTGAAAATAGCACTTTACACGCTCAGATTGCACCAGATTGCACCATTTTGCTTCCTTTTTTAAAAACAATTCCGGGGGGGCATGCCCCCGGACCCCCCTAGCATGCTCGGCGCTTCGCGCCGTCGGTTCGGCGCTTCGCGCCTTCGCTGATAAGATACAAAACAAAACAAAAAAGAACTTTGCACCCCCCCCTTTCAAAACCCAGATCCGCCCCTGAGACAGAAGATGGCTTAAAGCGGTGGTTCGACTCTATCCAAGCACGCAACACACCTGTAAACGGCCCAATCCTGTGTCAGAAGGCGGAACAGATTGCTTCCCAGCTTGGTCGCTCCGAATTCAAAGCTACAAATGGGTGGTTTAACAGGTGGAAGAAACGCAACGGCTTGGTGAAGCGGGAAGTGCCGGTTAATATAAACGCCGCTTATTAAAAACACTTTTGTTCGGTCCCAATGTGTTTTTAATAAGCGGCGACTACTGTATATACACAATCGCACGTGCTCAAGGCAGCTTGCAACCTTATAGACACGTTCGCGCTAAAAGTAGTTCTCAAATGATTTCCTGAAAATCTCATAGATTAGTTTTATTAGAACACCAAATTTGTGTTTATCTATCGGGATAAATAATTGGAGTGAAATAGAATCGCCTCTTTTTACTCTCAATGGTCTTCTGATCATGTTGAATTTTGATTGGTAGAATCATTGGAATGTGGATTCGAAGTCACGTGACCAACCTGTGTCAGAGATAGTATCTCTGTGTTCAGAATGACAGACACACAGACACACAGACACACAGACACATACAAACACAGACACATACAAACACAGACCCACAGACACACAGACAGCCAGACAGACAGACACACAGACAGACAGACACACTGACAGACACACAGACAGACACCCAGACAGACACACAGACAGACACACAGACAGACACACAGACAGACACACAGACAGACTGTTACGGGGAACCACAAAAACGAAATAAAACAGGTCCCGGGTTACTTACACGTCTTTTTGTCCAACATAAAAATACTCGTAACAGGGGGTAGAAAACAAAAAGTTACATTTACATATGGCTCAAACACAACATCCTAAATAACCCAATCTTATAAAATTACATCTACTCTCTTCACATACTCAACTCCCAACGGGAAAAAAATGTAAAAGCACAAGTAAAATTTCGGTCAGCCTTTTTAATTAAAAACATAACATGCGTAGATCAGCCCTCGACAAGTTAAAAAGCTATTGACCCGTGTAAAAATCTCGCACCAACCTTTTACCAACACTGCTCTCTCTCTCTCTCTCTCTCTCTCTCTCTCTCTCTCTCTCTCTCTCTCTCGTCTCTCTCTCTCTCTCTCTGCTTCGTCTGCTCTCTCTCTTCTCTCTCTCGTCTGCTCTCTCTCTCTCTGTTCGTCTGCTTCTCTCTTCTGTGTGCTGACCGATCTCCCTCTCTCTCTCTCTCTCTCAGTGTGGGGACTGATCTCTCCTCTCTCCTCATATATGGCGGACTGATCTCTGTCTT
>JAWQFJ010020317.1:37500-47500 GCA_034096865.1 Theodoxus fluviatilis | reverse complement strand
GCAACAATTCCTGAAAATGTTCATGGCTTTTGAAGGAAAGTTCTTGTTGCCATGAGATCCTCGTTGAGGAGCTCTTGTAGCAGACACGAGTAGGCACCATGCCTTGGTCGTTTTGTCAACCATTCACGAGACAAACACGATCTTTTTCTCTTTTTACTTTGCTTAGATGACGAAGTGCTGCCTCCATCGTCACTCTAAATTTCAGTCATGCTAGGTCAAGCCTTCGGGGGAGAGATGCAGAGCGTCTTAAGTGTAAGCGCGGGAATTAATACGCTTCCATAAATACAACGTGGCGAGAGGTGAAAGGTCACAGTGGAAGCGTGTGCGAGCTCAGTCTCCAGCATTGCCTGCCACATGGAAAGCAACCGGCCGCAAGCGACATGGCAAGAGACTTTGGTTGCCTCGTGTGCGTAGGCCTTTAGCTGCGACTCGAGGCGCCGACATATTTGTTTATTCATTACATTTAAATTGTGCACGCCTGACAGCTACAACGTAGGACGCTCCCCTCGATCAGCGTGTTATTTTACATATTGTTTTCGAGTCAGTGTGCAAATTATAAAAGTAAAACTAATTCGTTATCAATATTTTGGGTGATTTTGTTGTTGTAATCAAACTATCGTAACGGTTTGATGCATATTTTAATCGTCATCGATCAATCTTTATTCCAATAAAAAGTACTGGTAAATACTCTTCTAATATATATGCATTCAAGTTTTTGTCCTTAAAAGATGAGGGGTCTCACGTGGCTGCTAATGTTTTTAGATTAACTCCGGTGAATCCGTGTCCGGCCATTAGGTAGGCGTCCGTCAGACCATTGGTTTGTGCTGTCGACGCCTGTCCTGTCCACTGAGCTGATATACTACGAGGCGTATGATTCCATGATACTATACAGATCAGTGGTCCCGTCTCGTCGACAGCGTCTACTGAGCTTTGGAGTTTACTGGAGGAAGGCAAGGTTTGACTTTTCGTTTGGAACACGAAGGAAAGCTGGCGGAAGTGCATGATATCCACGTTATTGCTGTACATAAGAATCCTCAGGAGTAACGCGCGGGTTTGTTGTTGAAAATGACCTCAGATATCCTTCATTCGCAAAATAAGATAAAATAACTTACTTGTAAGTCACCTGCGTCTACGACAAAAGGAGCCCCGCCATGATTAGTGATAAGAAAGCAACCAACTCACTGTGGATAGTGTCGTCAATGCTACTTCAAACACCACCAACCGAAATGATAGATTTGTGAAAAGCATGTTCATCCCACATTCACGTATATTCGCGCGCGAACACACATACATACACACACACACACACACACACACACACACATACACACACACACACACACACACAAGTATATGTACACAAATGCACTCACGCAAATGCAAATACACACGCACGCACACACAAGCACAAACACACACACACACACACGCCACACACACACACGCAACACACACACACACACACACACACACACACACACACACACACACACACACACATATGCACAGACGCAAATGCACTGATGCAAATGTGCATACACAAGTACACCCTACAAACCACACATACGCGCACATATGCAGACACCACGAACCACACAAGCATGCACGCATGCACACACATATACACTCACCATGATACATTTACACTCACTCACGCACACACCCTTCACCACCCATCCTCACTCCCACTCCCATCCCATCCCATCCCATCCCCAAAACAGCACAGTACACACACACACACACACACACACACACACACACACACACACACACACACACACACACACACACACACACACACACATTTCAAACTGAGTTGTACCTGCTACATGGAATCAGGGGCGGGTTTCAAAATAGGTAGTCGATCTTGGTCGCAAGATCTTGCTTCGCAGTAAGAGCTAGCTAAAAAAGAAACTACCCAACGTGACGAAGTAATGCGCATGCGTAGACGTCACGACTAGAGGTGAACTGGCCACATTTCAATGGCCGACGTGTTGCCGGTTCATTCAGAAAACGCTCTATTTCGAGATACTAGCAACCCATCCAAAGAAAATAGAAGCCATGCACAGCATTAATTTATCAAAGGTGTATGTTGAATGCATTAATAGATCGTGAAACCTCCTACAGTTTACACATCGAATGCAGGTCAACGCATCCACGACGAACTTTTGTCTCGAATCTTAAAAGCTAGGCACCTCTCAAGCTGCCTCGCTCAATCTACGCTCGTCTACGATTGGCTCGATAGCAAGCAAAGAATGAAACTGCCCATTCGGCGAGATCTACGTAGATCTACCGAGATCTTCGCATTTTGAAACCCGCCCCAGGGTTGTTCCCAACTTGGAGACGACCCCTGCCCAGAATGTCACGTGACAAGGCTACCCAGGGCAGTGTGAGCAAAGATTGGACGGTGCAGTCCATCAGTGTCAGTGGCGCCACCTGACAATCCGCCATTGTCTTAGGGGAGATAATTCGAAGATGCACCCAGGAGGATGGCATCCTGGATGTGTCCAAAGGCTGAGTAGGGAATTCGGGTTGTGGCACATTATTCTTCTGTTTTGGAGGGAAAAAAACCGTTCTCACTCATGGCACTGCTACTCATCTCTCCATCCTAAAATCTTATTTCAGGTAAAAATCAAGCAACATATGCGAATACAATTAATGTATCCATTAATTCCACGGAAAAGTTCTTTCTTGGGCCTGTTATTTTCCTTCCCCTCCTCCCCCTCCCCCCCCCCCCCCCCCCCCCCCGCCCTCTCCCTTTGATGACAAAAGGAAAAAATCAAGCCAGACAGATGGGGCGCTGCTTTCGAGAGGGTCTCAGGAGAGGCGATACGACCAGAAGCCTGCAGATCGAGGACAGAAGAAGCCGGAGGAAAGGGAAGCAGGAAAGGCGGACATCCTCCTCACCATCTACTTCATCTGCAGAGGGAGCGGGAGGGACTGCCGGTCCAGGATGGGACTGACCAGACGTTGCTCAAGGACGGAGTGGACCACCTGGGCAGAACCATGGTCTCGGGAGACCAGAGGTTGTTTTTTGCTTCTCATAAGGAATCTATTTATTTGTGGTATCCAGTGAAAGTCACGTCTCTCTCATCAACGCGATGGACTGGCTGAAATGAGCAACATCATTATTCATTTTGTTTCCTGTGTCAGCTATCCATCGAAAGACAATTCATGAAAAGTCAGATTAAACAATGTTTCTGCATCGTCATCACCATCTCTTTCTTTTCTTGGCATCTTGCCATGTTTCCCAGACTACAAATAGAGCATTTGGCCTCTTCTTTACATCATGGCCTGAATATTCATTGGTGACCATGGCCATATCTGAACTGGCATTTCAGTCTGTGAAGTCATTGGTGCAGCAAAAGTAGCCGTGTCCTTTTACAGACCTTCATGTAATTATTTAAAAAATCATGACCATGATCCAGGTATATAGACGTGGCATCATGGCACTTTGTAATACTTAGAGACGCTCACAATCAAGCCTATGGACTACTGAGTCTCAAAAGGGATCATGCAGAAAAGAAACAAACACAAAGATTTTAGTTTGAATCACTGGCGAATGCGCTTTCGGCAGCAGCTTAAAAAACAAATGAAGCAATTAACTGCTTCAAAAACTATCTTACGAGTGCCATCAAAATAAGAAACTTCTTTTACGAATTCTATACTTGACTATGCTTTTCAATTACCATCGATGTCATGCATCAATTCTTTGTCATTGAGGTCATGCATCAATTCTTTGTCATTGAGGTCATGCATCAATTCTTTGTCATTGAGGTCATGCATCAATTCTTTGTTATTGAGGTCATGCATCAATTCTTTGTCATTGAGGTCATGCATCAATTCTTTGTCATTGAGGTCATGCATCAATTCTTTGACATTGAGGTCATTAAACAATTCTTTGTCGTTGAGGTTATTCATCAATTCTTTGTCATTGAGGTCATGCATCAATTCTTTGTCATTGAGGTCATTCATCAATTCTTTGTCATTATGGTCATTCATCAATGCTTTGTCATTGAGGTCATGCATCAATTCTTTGTCATTGAGGTCATGCATCAATTCTTTGTCATTGAGGTCATGCATCAATTCTTTGTCATTGAGGTCATGCATCAATTCTTTGTCATTGAGGTCATGCATCAATTCTTTGTCATTGAGGTCATGCATCCATTCTTTGACATTGAGGTCATTAATCAATTCTTTGTCGTTGAGGTTATTCATCAATTCTTTGTCATTGAGGTCATGCATCAATTCTTTGTCATTGAGGTCATGCATCAATTCTTTGTCATTGAGGTCATGCATCAATTCTTTGTCATTGAGGTCATGCATCAATTCTTTGTCATTGAGGTCATGCATCAATTCTTTGTCATTGAGGTCATTTATCAATTCTTTGTCATTATGGTCATTCATCAATTCTTTGTCATTGTGGTCATGCATCCATTCTTTGTCAGTGAGGTCATGCATCAATTCTTTGTCATTGAGGTCATGCATCAATTCTTTGTCATTGAGGTCATTTATCAATTCTTTGTCATTGAGGTCATGCATCAATTCTTTGTCATTGAGGTCATGCATCAATTCTTTGACATTGAGGTCTTGCATCAATTCTTCGTCATTGAGGTCATGCATCAATTCTTTGTCATTGAGGTCATGCGTAAATTCTTTGTCATTTGAGGACATGCATCAATTCTTTGTCATTGAGGTCATGCATCAATTCTTTGTCATTGAGGTCATGCATCAATTCTTTGTCATTGAGGTCATGCATCAATTATTTGTCATTGAGGTCATGCATTAATTCTTTGTCATTGAGGTCATGCATCAATTCACATGCGGCAGCTGCGGCAAGAAACCCCCAACCTCAGCTTTCATCCTAATGATGAAAGAGACACCTCCACACGATCAAATGGGCCGAAATTTGAGGGTAATAAAACCTACTGATAAATTTAATAATGAGCACACAGTGATGGTGGGAAGAGGACAGGACAGGGAGAACTCATTCAAAGCAGTGTGAACATGCACAGACACGTACAAAGGGAAGGTGCAGAGGATCACAAAAACGATGGAGCACGTGAACCACGCCGACGTAAACTTGTGCCAGGTAACTCTGTTCATGAGAAGGGTGAAACACCCAACAGACAAAGGGAAACCTTTGTTTGCATAACGGGAGTGGCTGAGTAAACAACCAGTGTTTGCTAGCAGGATGGAAGGTCTTTGTCAGGTCAGGAGAATGGCAAGGGAATGTGCCGGAGGAGAGTGAGTGTACGGATCTGCCTTATCCCTTCGTCTCTTCCGCACTTTTTTCGCAGCTTCCTCGTGTTGCAATCACCACTGCGTGAGTCAGTCATAACGTTTTCACTATAGGCTTGTTCAGGAGTACAACGCGCTACATGAGCGCTTCATGTTGGCAATTGAGCGCTCTTTGCCTCTCGTGAACACCTAGGATGTAGTGCAGCGCTTCACTTGTTAAAGGGGAGGTAAATCTTCTGCGCCCCATGCTGTGTTGATAGACGCGAAGAAAGTGTTTTCTTTGCCACAGACATCGTTTATGCACGTATAAATGTATTCTGCATGAATAAAGTCCACTACTGTGTCATCCTTACTTGCCATTACTCGCGCATACAGGGCGCTTGGGGCAAATAAAGCCCGTCCTAGTCCCAATATGATGTTTCTGAGGGTTATTTTACACATCGACGGCCAGTGCGGGATCGAAGACGCCATTTTGAAAATGATGCAAAATCGCCTGAATCACATCGGATTGGTGATTCACAGTGCTGCTCAGCGCTGAGTGAATCACGCCCCAAAATTGCCGTTCAGGAGTGAATCACATGCAGCGCTGAGCAGCGCTTTGCAGCGCTGCGCCTCCTGAACAAGCCTTTTGTGACGATTTGTCGTGCAGGATGTGCAGACTGAGACCGTAAAAATGCAGGCGAATACCTCCCTGTTTCATAAATGAATTCCTGCAGTGCGGTGAAAACATACCACAGATTAAAAAAAGAAATGTTCCCAAAGTCTTTTACGAACAAATCCTTTTTTAAGTTTAGAAATTTAATGGAAAGCATTCTCCGATCTTTTCATACACACATCTTGAGGTCAGACACACAGTTATGCGAACACTTTAAAATGTCTGGATAGTCAAGCTTATTTGTGTCGTTCGTTGCTGTTAGCTCTTCCTCCCTCTTTGTTGCAAAAGATGTAAAGAATGATAATAATAGTAATCAATGTATTAAGCGCCGTAGCATCAAAATCGTTGTTCAATGGCAAAATCAGTTGGACATTCTTGGGAATATAAAAAACTTACATATGATAAACTGGGAAGTAACAGTTTAAGTGTGCAATTTGCATTCAGACAATAAAAATAATGTTAATGCCATTTGGATAGAAATAGCAAAGCAAATAAAAGTTAGTTCCTCTTAAATCTTTTAACATTTGGTAGCAGGTGTTAATGAGGTGGGGTAAGAAGAGACTGAAGAGCGAAGAGAACAGGAGTGCTGTGGAAGAGATTTCCAGTGGGTTGGGGGAAAGATGTGTTTTTCGCTATCTCTAAAAGGAACATAGATAATATATTCAGTCTCACTGATGGAAAATATCAGTGAAATTATCCCGACACGGAGTGAACTTCAACACCTCACCGCCTCCCAATGCTGCCGACAGGTCAAACAACAGCCAAATCCCGATCTAAACAAGAAGTTGCGTTTATCAGCGTAGCCAATCAATTGTCTGTGGTCAATGTTCTCTTCAATGAGAGGCAATGTACCTCTGCAAAAATGCGAGGACATTTTTCAATTTGTGACGAAAAACGTGGAAATAGAGGTCTTTTTCATTCAGATATTTCCAATGGTCTCGTTCTTTCTTCTTCCCAAACAGAGGAGGCTCAGGATGGGACTTTGCAAAAGTGTTTGCGAGCGGCGCATGAGAGAGGTTGGAAGTTCTACAAGGGCATGGGTTGCATATGCACAGTCAGCGCTGGAAAGGGCAGGCGGACAGTGGGAGGATGGAGATGGATGGATGGATGGATTAATGGATGGATGGATGGATGGATGGATGGATGGATGGATGGATGGATGGATGGATGGATGGATGGATGGATGGATGGATGGATGGATGGATGGATGGATGGATGGATGGACAGACGGATGGATTGATGGATGGATGGATGGATGGATGGATGGATGGATGGATGGATGGATGGATGGATGGATGGGCGGACGGACGGACGGATGGATGGATGGATGGATGGATGGATGAAGTTTTACGGCCTATCATCCTTTGCTGGCTATTTGAGGCCATTAATCACGAAAAGTATTAGAAGTAGTTAAAAAACGATATCCCTAGTTATGCGCCTCTTAGGAAACGCTAAGAAGACGCGGCGGGTGTGTTCTTAACCTGCAAGCAACAGGATTGGAGAATTGGTAAGCAAGCAATAGGATTGGATAATTGGTAAGCAAGCAACAGGATTGGAGAATTGGTAAGCAAGCAATAGGATTGGAGAATTGGTAAGCAAGCAACAGGATTGAAGGATTGGTAAGCAAGCAACAGGATTGGAGAATTGGTAAGCAAGCAACAGGATTGAAGAGTTGGTAAGCAAGCAACAGGATTGGAGAATTGGTAAGCAAGCAATAGGATTGGAGAATTGGTAAGCAAGCAACAGGATTGAAGGATTGGTAAGCAAGCAACAGGATTGGAGGATTGGTAAGCAAGCAACAGAATTGAGGAGTTGGTAAGCAAGCAACAGGATTGGAGAATTGGTAAGCAAGCAACAGGATTGGAGGATTGGTAAGCAAGCAACAGAATTGGAGAACTGGTAAGCAAGCAACAGGATTGGAGAACTGGTAAGCAAGCAACAGGATTGAAGAATTGGTATGCAAGCAACAGGATTGGAGAATTGGTAAGAATGAGAAAGATGGAGAGTAGGGAGGCAGATTCATTGTTGGGAGACAAAAGCGAGTACGGGAGGTGAGAAGGAGAATTCGGGGGTGGGGTGGGGGGGGTAAATGAGGGCGGAGGATGGGGTAGAGAGGCGAGTGAGCCCAGGCAAACAATACGCGAGATATGCAGACAGGCACACTCAGGGCTATAGCTGCCAGCAGAGGACACAGACTCCATTGTCTGGTGTAGAAACACTCCCAGTGACTTGTTCCCATCTCCCCAGGCTTCCACACACCCACACACCCACCACGCTACATGTCCGCTCGGCTGTGATTGAACCCTGTGTTTTTTGTGTGTATAACATACAGGGGAAATATTCTAGCCAACAACAGATGCGGCTTCCTCCTTCTGCCCTCAGAGCCTGTATAACCTATCAATAAATGTGTTTTTACTCTGACACAATATCTGTCAAATTCTTGGCCCTAAATATCAAAGAATGGGAAGGTCAGGGATAGGAGACAGCCAGAATTGTTACAAAATTTTCATAAAACAAAGTCAGCCTAGCAGGCTCAATGATAACAGCAATACAAAGCAATTTAATCGGGAGGAAATACACATCTTGACAAACTTGAAACACATGACGGTGCCATCTTCAGCAAAAAATCCCATGCCTACAAAGAGTCACAGACTTCAAAACGCGGTGGAATCTAAGCGAAAAGGGTTGATTTTCTGTCAGTGTGACCTTTAATGCTAACACATTTATTAGGATATAATTTTGCAATCAGATTCTGACAAGAAAAACGAACTAGCACAGTAAGCGTCATCATTCGTCATTATGAGCACGAGTTGGAATGTAAAGGTAACAATAACAAATACCTCTCATGACTCATTAGAGAGTTTCTTGTACTTTTACCCGGAGGTTAGAATTTCGGTTTTCTGCAGAAGTCATGATCTGGGTGGGAAACAGAGGCGAAGCAGTCTGTGCAGTAGTTGCGGTCGGGGCACACACGACAGACAAAGCTTGGTGATGTGCGAATTGGCTCTGAGCAGCAGTCGCACCACGCACCGGACCACTTCTCCCCGGACATGCACTGCAATTCCTTGGTGGTGTCCGATGGGTTCTCGCTCTCACGGTACAAAGAGCCATCAAATGCACACTGAGAGCCTACTTCTGTACTTGTCACTGACTGTTCGTCACATCCTGCCTGTCTGTCAGATCCTGCTGGGCTTGGGCTCTCGCTGGTTTCAAACTGTCGTACTCGACTTCGATGAGCAAGGGGCGACATCTCGTCATCATCTCCGTGCATCATCTGGCTTAAATTCAACACTCGCAACACAATAGAGAGAGAGAGAGAGAGAGAGAGAGAGAGAGAGAGAGAGAGAGAGAGAGAGAGAGAGAGAGAGAGTATGTGTGTGTGTGTGTTTTATTTTTAATGTGTGTGTATATGTGAGTATGTGTACGTGTGTGTACATTTGTGTGTTTGTGTATGTGTGTATGTGTGTGCCTGTGTGTGTATGTGTGTGTGTGTGTATGTGTGAATGTGTATGTAATTATGCCGGACTGAGGGAAGTGTATGGCCCCACCCCATTAGACTCATCCTCTCCTCACAGTGCAAATGGGAGCACACTAATCACCAAGAGGAAGCAAATCCTAGAACGGTGGGCTGAAGACTTCAATAAAATGCTGAACTACCCCTCACATATCAACAACGAAGCCATTAATCAACTGCCACAGGTACCAGTCAACAAGACCCTGGACAACCCAACAACCCTTGAAGAGACTCGCAGGGCAATTAGTCAGCTGTCCAGTGGCAAATCTCCAGGCCCAGACTCCATCCCAGCTGAGATCTACAAGGAGGGCGGCACAGCCTAGTGTGAGAAATTTCATCAGCTCTTCCAATTAATTTGGCAACAGGAGAGGATTCCCTAAGATTTCAGGGATGCCACAATAATCCATTTCTACAAGCGGAAGGGAAACCGCCTGTCCTGCGACAGTCACCGTGGCATCTCCCTGCTGTCAATAGCAGGCAAGATTCTTGCGAGGCTGATCCTCTGTCGCCTCACCTCACATCTGAGCGATGAGTTTTTGTCAGATAGTCAACGCTGCTTCAGAAAACAAACCGCGGTACCATCGACATGG
>JAWQFJ010020317.1:0-32500 GCA_034096865.1 Theodoxus fluviatilis | reverse complement strand
CTTCAAATCCATCCACCCACCCCCAACTTGCTTCTATGAGACTCAGCGAGCATCGAGATCTACTTCATTTGAACTTAATTCTGTAATTTGAGCTTCCACAACAAGGATAAAAATACCAAGCCCTCCTACACTGGACAATCCTATCAATGCAGTTGTCATAGCGTACGTAGGCCCAAGTCAAGTCGAATAAGAAACCCACAGCAACGCCTCCTTCCACACATTTCCTAATGTACATGTAGTGCCATGTGTTACATCGAATCAAGCAGAATGTACATGTAGTGCCATGTGTTACATCGAATCAAGCAGAATGTACATGTAGTGCCATGTGTTACACCGAATCAAGCAGAATGTACATGTAGTGCCATGTGTTACACCGAATCAAGCAGAATGTACATGTAGTGCCATGTGTTACACCGAATCAAGCAGAATGTACAAGTAGTGCCATGTGTTACACCGAATCAAGCAGAATGTACATGTAGTGCCATGTGTTACACCGAATCAAGCAGAATGTACATGTAGTGCCATGTGTTACACCGAATCAAGCAGAATGTACATGTAGTGCCATGTGTTACACCGAATCAAGCAGAATGTACATGTAGTGCCATGTGTTACACCGAATCAAGCAGAATGTGCATGTAGTGCCATGTGTTACACCGAATCAAGCAGAATGTACATGTAGTGCCATGTGTTACACCGAATCAAGCAGAATGTACATGTAGTGCCATGTGTTACACCGAATCAAGCAGAATGTACATGTAGTGCCATGTGTTACACCGAATCAAGCAGAATGTACATGTAGTGCCATGTGTTACACCGAATCAAGCAGAATGTACATGTAGTGCCATGTGTTACACCGAATCAAGCAGAATGTACATGTAGTGCCATGTGTTACACCGAATCAAGCAGAATGTACATGTAGTGCCATGTGTTACACCGAATCAAGCAGAATGTACATGTAGTGCCATGTGTTACACCGAATCAAGCAGAATGTACATGTAGTGCCATGTGTTACACCGAATCAAGCAGAATGTACATGTAGTGCCATGTGTTACACCGAATCAAGCAGAATGTACATGTAGTGCCATGTGTTACACCGAATCAAGCAGAATGTACATGTAGTGCCATGTGTTACACCGAATCAAGCAGAATGTACATGTAGTGCCATGTGTTACACCGAATCAAGCAGAATGTACATGTAGTGCCATGTGTTACAGCGAATCAAGCAGAATGTACATGTAGTGCCATGTGTTACACCGAATCAAGCAGAATGTACATGTAGTGCCATGTGTTACACCGAATCAAGCAGAATGTACATGTAGTGCCATGTGTTACACCGAATCAAGCAGAATGTACATGTAGTGCCATGTGTTACACCGAATCAAGCAGAATGTACATGTAGTGCCATGTGTTACACCGAATCAAGCAGAATGTACATGTAGTGCCATGTGTTACACCGAATCAAGCAGAATGTACATGTAGTGCCATGTGTTACACCGAATCAAGCAGAATGTACATGTAGTGCCATGTGTTACACCGAATCAAGCAGAATGTACATGTAGTGCCATGTGTTACACCGAATCAAGCAGAATGTACATGTAGTGCCATGTGTTACACCGAATCAAGCAGAATGTACATGTAGTGCCATGTGTTACACCGAATCAAGCAGAATGTACATGTAGTGCCATGTGTTACACCGAATCAAGCAGAATGTACATGTAGTGCCATGTGTTACACCGAATCAAGCAGAATGTACATGTAGTGCCATGTGTTACACCGAATCAAGCAGAATGTACATGTAGTGCCATGTGTTACACCGAATCAAGCAGAATGTACATGTAGTGCCATGTGTTACACCGAATCAAGCAGAATGTACATGTAGTGCCATGTGTTACACCGAATCAAGCAGAATGTACATGTAGTGCCATGTGTTACACCGAATCAAGCAGAATGTACATGTAGTGCCATGTGTTACACCGAATCAAGCAGAATGTACATGTAGTGCCATGTGTTACACCGAATCAAGCAGAATGTACATGTAGTGCCATGTGTTACACCGAATCAAGCAGAATGTACATGTAGTGCCATGTGTTACACCGAATCAAGCAGAATGTACATGTAGTGCCATGTGTTACACCGAATCAAGCAGAATGTACATGTAGTGCCATGTGTTACACCGAATCAAGCAGAATGTACATGTAGTGCCATGTGTTACACCGAATCAAGCAGAAGGTACATGTAGTGCCATGTGTTACACCGAATCAAGCAGAATGTACATGTAGTGCCATGTGTTACACCGAATCAAGCAGAATGTACATGTAGTGCCATGTGTTACACCGAATCAAGCAGAATGTACATGTAGTGCCATGTGTTACACCGAATCAAGCAGAATGTACATGTAGTGCCATGTGTTACACCGAATCAAGCAGAATGTACATGTAGTGCCATGTGTTACACCGAATCAAGCAGAATGTACATGTAGTGCCATGTGTTACACCGAATCAAGCAGAATGTACATGTAGTGCCATGTGATACACCGAATCAAGCAGAATGTACATGTAGTGCCATGTGTTACACCGAATCAAGCAGAATGTACATGTAGTGCCATGTGTTACACCGAATCAAGCAGAATGTACATGTAGTGCCATGTGTTACACCGAATCAAGCAGAATGTACATGTAGTGCCATGTGTTACACCGAATCAAGCAGAATGTACATGTAGTGCCATGTGTTACAGCGAATCAAGCAGAATGTACATGTAGTGCCATGTGTTACACCGAATCAAGCAGAATGTGCATGTAGTGCCATGTGTTACACCGAATCAAGCAGAATGTACATGTAGTGCCATGTGTTACACCGAATCAAGCAGAATGTACATGTAGTGCCATGTGTTACACCGAATCAAGCAGAATGTGCATGTAGTGCCATGTGTTACACCGAATCAAGCAGAATGTACATGTAGTGCCATGTGTTACACCGAATCAAGCAGAATGTGCATGTAGTGCCATGTGTTACACCGAATCAAGCAGAATGTACATGTAGTGCCATGTGTTACACCGAATCAAGCAGAATGTACATGTAGTGCCATGTGTTACACCGAATCAAGCAGAATGTACATGTAGTGCCATGTGTTACAGCGAATCAAGCAGAATGTACATGTAGTGCCATGTGTTACACCGAATCAAGCAGAATGTACATGTAGTGCCATGTGTTACACCGAATCAAGCAGAATGTACATGTAGTGCCATGTGTTACACCGAATCAAGCAGAATGTACAAGTAGTGCCATGTGTTACACCGAATCAAGCAGAATGTACATGTAGTGCCATGTGTTACACCGAATCAAGCAGAATGTACATGTAGTGCCATGTGTTACACCGAATCAAGCAGAATGTACATGTAGTGCCATGTGTTACACCGAATCAAGCAGAATGTACATGTAGTGCCATGTGTTACACCGAATCAAGCAGAATGTGCATGTAGTGCCATGTGTTACACCGAATCAAGCAGAATGTACATGTAGTGCCATGTGTTACACCGAATCAAGCAGAATGTACAAGTAGTGCCATGTGTTACACCGAATCAAGCAGAATGTACATGTAGTGCCATGTGTTACACCGAATCAAGCAGAATGTACATGTAGTGCCATGTGTTACACCGAATCAAGCAGAATGTACATGTAGTGCCATGTGTTACACCGAATCAAGCAGAATGTACATGTAGTGCCATGTGTTACACCGAATCAAGCAGAATGTGCATGTAGTGCCATGTGTTACACCGAATCAAGCAGAATGTACATGTAGTGCCATGTGTTACACCGAATCAAGCAGAATGTGCATGTAGTGCCATGTGTTACACCGAATCAAGCAGAATGTACATGTAGTGCCATGTGTTACACCGAATCAAGCAGAATGTACATGTAGTGCCATGTGTTACACCGAATCAAGCAGAATGTGCAAAGTCTGGGTTGTTTTCCAGTCCCTGCTCGTGACGACGTGACTGTCATTTTCGTCACTGCAAAATGATTCTGCATCAACACTTTCTCTTTTGTGTTTCTCTTTAGTAGAAGGCAATGCTGAGAGCTTGTAGGAAGTTTACAATTATATTGAGTCAACAGAATTTTCTCTGTGGACGTAAGTTGACTGCATTCACAGCAGTGTTGCACCTGAATCTTCAGTTACGATGTTGGTGATGACGATTAATCAGGCGTTTGGCCCGTGAAGACTAGCGTTCCAAGCGTTCCAAGGTCGGTGCAGTACTTGACGCGGTAGTCCGTTTTCCAACGGGAATAACTGATGCACCGCTCTTCGACTCGGCTCGGCTCGCGACGTGACAACGCTCGCCCTTGAATTTATCATCTGCTTTGAAGAAATCTCACACGATCGCGTCGCATTGAGTTGTATGATATCCTCAGCTGTGGTCACATCAGCTAAACATGCTATTTTATTCGGACGTTGACAAGTATGTTTGTGAGTAACCGAAAAGTAATGTTTTGTTTGTTAATCACTTGGTTTACAACAAAAATGACCATGCAGAGTTCTATAACACAGAAAAGATTCAATAGGAAGGTGGGAGGTGGACTAGACGGAAGAGAATAACTGAGGTTAGGGGTTTAAGAAGTCGTGAATGAGAATGGATCAGAAAAGACACTCGCATTGAAATCATACATAAATTGTAACGTTTCCTAAATATGCATAGAGAGTGTTTTCCCATAGTTGACAACTGCCACGTGTGTCCAGCTCTTGCGAAAGCTGACACCTGTAGCACGTTCAAGAAACTGGTAACCTAAGTGGTCAGTGTAGAACGACCCCTCCTGACTAAGTGCCAACCAAGATAGCTTCCGCGATGCATTCTCGTCGTCGCGGAGTGTTCATATGGGCGCTCCTCAACCAAATGAGCAAACCAGGAGGTTGAAGAATCTAATAAAATATACTGGCGGAAAAATGTTAGGGACGAACCACTGATTTTACCTCCTAAATTCATTTGTCTGAAACACCCTGTGGGTAGGGTATGCTGTGTTAGCAGGAAACCTGCACGGGATTCTTTGTCGCAAAGCTGTAGCACGAGACACAAATTGCAAAATCGCCAAAAACTAGGCTGTTTTCTGGCGTGCACACGGGTAGACATGGGCAGGTAAGATGGAATAATCGGTTTGCACGTGCAAGGACATTTCGTGGAGTGTGAATTGTAATCACAAACGTGGCTGTTGGTTTTCTGCTAGCTGCCATCTTCTCACCATGCCTGCCAGAAGGAAGCTGACAACGACCGACAGAGGAAGAGCCATTGCCTGGCTGCAATAGGGCGTATACAAATGCGAAGTGGCCAGGCGACTACGAGTGTCCCACTCAGTCATCGTAAGACTGAATCAGCGATTCCAGGCCACCAACGATGTCCAGGAGAGGCCCAGGTCGGGTCGCCCCAAAAAGCCCACACCTCGGGAAGATCGCTTCATAAAACGGCAGGCGCTGCAGCACCGAGCCACCACCTCCAGGGTCATCAGAGGACAGCTAAGGACGGCCACCAACACCAACGTTAGCGAGAAGACCGTCCGCAACCGCCTGCATGAAGTCCAGCTGCGGAGTCGTCGTCCTGCTGAATGTCCCCTACTGACACAGGCTCATCGCCAGGCTCGTTTGGCCTGGAGTCGCCGCCATTTCAGGTGGACACGTCGGGACTGGGCAAAGGTCCTGTTCAGTGACGAGTCCAGGTTCAACCTGCAGCATTCTGACGGGCGGCAACTGATCTGGAAGCGTGAGGGCGAGCGCTACGAGGACGACACAGTGCAGGAGAGGGTGGCCTTCGGCAGGGGCTCTGTCATGGTCTGGGGGGGCTTCAGCCTTCATCATCGCACCCCCCTGTACCACGTGTTCGGGAATCTCACTGGCCAGTGATACAGGGGCGAGATTCTTGCCCCTCTTGTTCTACTGACCCTACAGCAGATTGGCCCGAAAGCCGTGTTCCAGGATGACAATGCTACTCCTCACAGGGCCAGGCTCGTCAGCGACTACATCCAGCAAGCTGGCGTCGACAGGATGGATTTTCCTGCCTGTTCCTCGGACATGAACCCCGGGACGAACTTGACAGGCGGGTGAGGGCCAACCAGCAGCCTCCCAGAAACCTACAGCAGCTGCTCCAACTGAAGTAGCAAGCCATTCCACAGGCCTTTTTATAAAAACCAAATTGGTGAACTCTATGCGGCCGAGGTGTGAAGAACTGCAGCGCAAACGCGGCGGACACACGCATTATTGAACTCATGAAAGACTTGCTTTTTTTCATTTTGACCCCTCAACCGTATGAGGACCTGTGTATATCCGAATCGACTCGATGCAATGAACCCAAAGATTGTTGACAAGTGAATGAAGTAAACATGTACCAAATTACATTGCGATATATTCACTCGTTTCTTTGCTGTGGTTGCGTATGTGAGCCGTCCCTAACCTTTTTCCGCTTGTATATATTATGCTGCAGCTGCGCGTCAAGGTTCGGCACCGCTCGAATAGACAATTATGTCGAAGCGACAGTATTGACTTACACCGTAAACAATAATTTAACGAAACTTACATCAATAGAGGGTACACAGCCAACTAAGGGAAAATGTAAGCTATAGAGTTATTTCCCTCGAAAAGTTTAAGAATTCTTTCGCGAATTTCTGCTTTACATCTTGCCACGTAATTATTTCAGAGCAGTTATTCTTTCGCGGAAGACAAAATAACAAACAAACATAAACCTTCTTTCTTGTAACTTCTCGCACAGCCTGCATGTTAGTCGCAGGTGGAAGCGTCTGCCACTGCGCACATCTTTAATGTTGATTTCTTTCTCTTCTCCAAAAGCAGCCTTTTTGAGTGTACACACGTAGCACCTCCCCGGCGGGTTACCGGGCGCTCAGTATCGCTAAGCGTAGCACTTCCGTTCTCTCTAAGAGTCGAGCACCCCGAGCACTATGCTCGCTCGGCCCAGTATCTTGATCGGCCGACTGT
Source organism: Theodoxus fluviatilis (assembly GCA_034096865.1). Classification (NCBI taxonomy): domain Eukaryota; kingdom Metazoa; phylum Mollusca; class Gastropoda; order Cycloneritida; family Neritidae; genus Theodoxus; species Theodoxus fluviatilis. The sequence continues at coordinate 25,527 of JAWQFJ010020317.1, read as the reverse complement.
TTTGTGGATTGACGTCACATGATCCTGCTTGACTCTTACAGCAGTGCATCACGATTTGGACGAGCAGATCGTGGTGTTAGTGCAAACACGATTAAGATAACTGGTAGTAGTAGGCCGTTAAGATACCGGGCGCTCGATAGCGCTCGGGGTTGACGGAAAGTAACTCACTCCCAATTGTTTTTCCAATCGGGCCCATATATCAATGTGTCTATGATGACGTCGTCGATCGTTTGTTTTACGACTTTTTAAGTAACAACAACAACAGCACAAACAACAATATCACACACAAACACACACACACACACATACACACACATGCACATACATACACACAAACATACATACGAACATACACACGCACACAAGCATGCACGCACACGCACAGACACACACACACACATACGAACACACACACGAGGATATAACTGATGCCACTTCTGCCTTCCTTTGCTTTTTAGATGCGACAAGCCACTGACCCCACAGTTAACACCTGCCACACCTGTCTAGCTCGACGGAAAGTTATCACCTTGTTTGACAGTGTTCATTGAAATAAGTTCTAAGTATATGTATCACCTCCTTCCACACTCACACACACACTTTTCAATCAGTGAATCGTTCGGTTCCCGTGTCTAGGGGTTTTGCTAGTGGAAGGGGGCAATAATTACTTCACTCTCTCTCTCTCAATCCACACTTATAACACAACCTCAATTTTCATTCACGATGATTGAATTAAATAGAACTCAATAATGGCAGAATCACAGTCAATGTAATAAGAATAAAAAACAATCCTGTCAGTCTATTCTCTGTGACTGAAAAGGTAGAGGGTTATTCCACTGACCAAAACCAAAATTGACTCAAGTTACTCACATTTCAAGCAGATGGGCGAAAACTTTTCTCGGATCTCCATCGAAGAAAACTTCGCCCAAAAACGATATCCACTCAGGAATGGGCATTCACAAGCACACTCTCTCTCAAGGCTCTCCCTCAAGACGAGAGGAAAAAGGCCATAGACACGGCGGGCTCACACACTTGCCCGAACAAGCACAAAATTTCCAAGTGCACCACGACAAACTTTTGAGCAACAAACTTGATTCCGAGTCTTGGTGAGGCGGTAATTCTTCAAATCGGGAAACGATGGTCTTCTCTGGGACGTCTTTCAGAGGAAAAGGGGGAGATTGGAAAACTTTTCTTTAACGTGTTGTCCCATTAACACGGAGCTGCTCGAAATATGTCTGCTCACGTCGATATTCTTCGAGTCAACTGAACTAAATTTTTCAGCGTTCTCCAACTGAAGAGTTACTCACAGCGCATGCTCCACCAACCTCAACCAATCAACTCACGATTGCATCACCTTTAATTTGGTGTACAACCGGTTCAAGCCGGTCTCAAACCACAAAATGTTAGCATGTTCCCGCCAAAACTTCATCTAACCAAAAAACTCAAACAATATAGAAAATTAATTAATGGCTGAACAGTAACAGTATGCACTGTGCAGAAACTCATGGACACATTTTGCTGTGAACAAAGTGATTAACAAGCAATAGATAACTTTTTGGTCATTGCTGATGTTAAACTTCAAATACAAGACTTATCAACATCTGAAAAACCCTGCATGTTGCGCCGATGTGACTGCAACATAGCATAGCATAAAACTCAATGCGATGCGTGAGAGCGTGAGATCTCTTGGTAGCATCTATAAGTATTAAAGATAAAAGTGTGTTTTTTGTTTGTTTGTCTGTCCCTAAAGATTCCAAAACGGGAAAAGCTACCAAGAATATAAGCACAGATTTGGATCGGTGCCTCTCAGAGATGGTGTCTCCTCGGAGGACCGATACCTTCTCGTGGTCTAGGAGCTCGAGTGTCTCAACAACCCCAAGAGCTATGCCGACGGGAGTAGTAGCTCCCGGTAGGGTCACCCAAGCCGGACGGGTCGAAGGGTAGAGGCCAGACAAAACGCGGTCCCCTGGGCTTCCAGTTGGAGACAGAAATGTTAGAAATGGCGCTCGCCCTGTGAAGTCCCGCCAGGCAGATGCAGAGTCGGGCTTCGTGCCTGGAAAGAGCCCCACTTCAGATACTGGAGGTCCCTTCAATTTGTCGTGTGGAGTCACAGGATGGGGAAGGACAGCGACTATCCAAACCAAAAGAAACATCAAGGGCACAAAAGCCTGAGAGAGCACCGCTTTCATCATCATGCAATGGAATGATGAGGGGGTATATAGAGCAAGAAAGCAGAGCTACAGAACTTAGTGCAGTAAAACAGCATCAACAGACGCTGCATTCAAGAAATGCACCTGCAGGAAGGGAAACCCTTCAAGATGAGAGGATATACGGTTATTAGAAATGATTGATTGGTGCGGAAAAGGGGCGGTGCAATGACCTTGATCAAGAACCACATCAATGCCATTGAAAGCAATGGCGGAAGCACAATACATTAAAGTTAAAATAAGATCAAAGTATATAAGCCTAAACATCGTCAACCACCACTGCCCAAATGACAGACAGCTCTCCCTTGATACAAAACAGGTCCCAGGGAGCTGCCTTTTCATCATTGGAAACTTCAACATCCAGTCCCAAAACTGGGGAAACAACACCCTACACAGGCAAGTATGCCACAGCTCCCCTAACATTCTACTAAAACCTTTGGAAAAGCACCACCAAACCGGACCTGGCATTCTTTATGGACGACATCTACCAGAACATCAGCAGAAAAGTTGCTGATCAGCTTGGAGGAAGTGACCGGGGACAAGTCTTCCTTACCCTCACTGGACACAAAACACCCAGTTCACCTCAACATCCAAGGAGGGAATACAAAAGTGCACATTGGAGAGTTTTTGCAATGCGTACGAATAAGCTTGCACACAACAACAATGTCAAAGGCAGAAATATCAACAATGTTGTGAAAGAATTAAACAATTCCAATCTCAAGGCAGCAGTCGAAACAGTCCCCAGGTGAGTGACCAGAGCATACAGTCCGCACTGGCCTGCAGAACTACAAAGACCACATGAAAAGCTCGCAAAAGCAGGAGAGAAATTGGAGAAGACACCAAGTGAAGAACATAACATTAACCTGCAAAGGACATAGGCCATTTTTCTCAAGCTTAAACTGGAAACACAAAGAAGACAGTAGAGAGAGATAACAGCAAGCCTGACAGGGTTTGGAGACTGACCAAGACAATGAGTGATGAGGGCATGAAAGGAAGAAGATTATGATCGAGGGAGAAGGAACAACGCTGATAGGTAAAAAAGCTGCTGACCCTTTTGCAAGATCGGTAGAGCAATATCGACATACTCAAGATAACAAAAAAGGGAAATCAAGAAAAAAAAGAACTTGAAAGGCTGACAGCTCTAGCATAAACCAGGCCATTACCACGCCAAAACTCCAAAAAGTCATCAAAATGCTGAGACAAAATAAAGCCCCAGGCCCCAACAACAACACAAATGAAAAGTTACAGCATCTTGGCAAAAGAACACTCAAGAAATTGCTGGCTATTCTTAACCTGAGCTGGAGTAAAGGTGAGGCTCTTCAGTGCTAGAGGAAAGCCAAGATGAGACTATTTCTAAATAAAGGCCAAAGTACAGAGCTACGGACATTTTTCACGCTGCGGCCATGTTAATTTCAAAACGAGGCCTGCACAGCATGCGGTTTCAGCTCCACACGCATTCTGTGTCACAAAGACTACCAATATAAATGTAGTATATATACAATAGCATTTTGCAACAACCTACGTATCCTATCTTCTGTCTTTTCTTGGTCACGTAACTTCTGCTTTGTGAGCGATGTATCCTCTTGCAGAATGATTCGTACGAATTTTCAACGGGAATGCATCGTGTCTCCCTATGCGTTTCGTAATAGGCAAATAACTAGGGAACTCGTGGCTTGACTAGCTTTCATAATAACCAACGATTAAAGATGATTCGTAATCAACGGCTGACAGGCCTGAGAAATTACATTAATCCATTATTAGTTCATTCATTCAACGGGAATGATGTGTCTGTATCCAGTGTGTGGGAGCACAGACGTTATGATCTATGCAATGATCTGCTGATGATTAAAAGTTAAGGAATTTTAAAAACACGTTAAAAATATATACTTTTTATAAATGCATATAAGCTTAAATGAAATGTACACTTGAACCATCGTAGGTGTGCATCACTCGTCAAATATCCCTGTAATGATAGAACCACATGTTTAAGCGTCGAAAACTGTGGGGCTCCGAAGTCGAACAGATCGACCATTTGTCCTACAGACGCTTGCAGCTAATGGGTGTGGTTTTTGTAGAAGATTGCACTCCGTGAGTTTGTGTTTCTTTGCTTGTGTGAGGGGATCATAACTCACAACTGGAATAGAATGACGTCATCAATGATGTAATAAAGAGAAGAATGAAAAAAGATGGCTAAAACGAAGCCGACAACATGTCTGTTGTTTGAAGCTTGATTGGACACAAGGCTGAAACACGTCTACATGGTGTCAGAGATATGGATCGCCTGAACCCACCAGAACCACTGCAAGTTCAGGGCAATGTCGCAGACAACTGGAAACGCTTCAAGCAAGCCTTCCTCATCTATCAAGCGGCAAGTGGACTTGACAACAAGAGCCGCAAGGTGCAAAGCATGACACGGCTACATATCATCGGCCCTGAAGCGCTTGACATCTACAATACGTTCCACTGGGCTGTAGAAGAATGCGACGTGTACCAACACTGTAAGGCTGCAGAAGATTTCCATGACAGTGAATGCATCATCAAGAAATTCGACACGTACTGCGCACCAAATAAAAACGTAACGATCGAGAAACACAAATTCACGGAGTGCAATCTTCTACATCTCTCTTCTCAAAAACAAAGTCAAACATCAAAGGGGGATTTAATTACAGTTTTCCAAACTGCTCAGATCCTAGAGTTGCATCCTTTGGAGTTTCACCCAAATTGCCTCTCCTACCGAGGAGTAAAACCAGTCACTGGGTGCTGCACAGCTGCAGCCGGGGGTGAAACTCCCCGAAGAAAATATCCTTTAAATAAAAACCACTGGCGCTGAACCTCCAGGTTTTGGCATTAAAAACAACAACAACAACAACAACAAAAAGATCGGGTTCGAACCCGCAACCTCTCGAGAAAAGAGGGGGAAAAAGTAAGGTTCAAACCTGCAATCTCTCACGTGTACAACAACGGGTGGGGTGGTTCTCTCTCTCTCGAGTACCATACACACATAAAAAGAAGCTTCTGTGTGGATTCGAACCCGTACGCGCATCCCCTACAACCAAGCATGTCCCAGCGACAAAAAATATTTGACGCGCTACCGAGTGAGCTAATCCATAAAGCTGTGAGGACCTTCAGTAAACCTGGAGGGATAAAAAATCATTCTTTCTCCTTCAAAAATGTCCAATCTCCTCGAAATTACGTCACGTTACTCGAGGTCAAATGATCACGTCACACATGCCAAAACTTCCTTTCAGTCGGGACAGAGTTCCGTCCCTTGCCATCTTTGCAACACCAAAACGTAAAAAAGTCACTTTCTTTTCAAACTTCGATTCTGAAAATTTGATACATTCAATCGGACCTAACTTCCAGTAAGTGTTTCAAAATGTCAAGAAAATCCGTCCAGTAGTTTTTTAGATATCAGCTGTTAAGTCGGGACTGACACACACACACACACACACACACACACACACACACACACACACACAGATAAAGCTGTGAGGACCTCCAGTAAACCTGGAGGGATAAAAAATTATCATTAATGCCGTTTTGTGATTCATTGAATACATGTACGCTGTGTTGCTACATCCTGTATATAAACTATGAATTTTAGACCGACATCGAGGCGAACCATCTATGCCCATATTTTTTTTATACCTTCGTCCTTTGGTATATAGAATGAAATGATAAAAACCGAACCGATTCACACCTTGCATCATTCGTGCATATGGGCACACCGCAGTGTCTAGTACTGGCAGCCATTCGTCATATTGTGCTCGCCTCGTTCTGAGTTGCCAACATGGCTGCGGTGAATAAGGTCCATTGTCCCATCGGCTAGACAAGCTGCTAATGCAAGACCATAGAGCACATAATCAACTAGCACTTGCAATGGTACCTCGAATCAGAAAGCACCATCATACCAGAACAAGCTGGCTTCAGAAGATGCAGAAGCACAGAAAACCAGACGCCACACTTATCACAAGTCATAGAGGACGCATTTCAAGCACAGAAGGTCACTCTTGCCGCCTTTATAGACCTATGGAAAGCTTTCTACAAGGTATGGAAAGGTGTCCTGGTAAAGCTTCAGCGCAGTGGTGTCCATGGCAAATTGTGCAGGTGGACTGAGACATACCCAAATGACCGGAGAGCCAGAGAGATGGTGGACGGACACTGTAGCCGGAAGGTACTACTACGCCAAGGGTCCCACAGGGAGGCGTTATGTCACCGTCTCTGTTTATTCTCTTCGCCAATGACCTTATTCCAGAACTGCCCAAAGGGGTTAAAGTGGCACTTTATGCCGATGACCTTGTCCTCTGGTGCAATGAAAGGCACACAACAACGGCCACATACAGAAAGCAAGTGGCTTTGAATGCCCTCACAGTCTGGGCTAACAGATGGTGTGTGACCATCAGCAGAGTGAAATCGACAGCCACTCCTTTCACCCTCTCCACGAGACAATGTATAGGCAACCTGATGATGGAATACCAACCATCAAATTAGAAGATTAACAATCTTGGGGTTATCTATTATAAAAGAATGACCTGGAAAAATCACACCCAGAATGTTGAAACAATCGCCAGGAGCAAACTCAACATCATGAGAAAGTTGGCTGGAACACATAGGAAGCCAACGAGAAAATCCTGAAAACCATCTACCAAGAAACAGTGAGACCACACCTTGAGAACGGATCTTGTTCCCTGATGACAGCTGCCATGACACACTACCAGAGCTTGGACAGAATCCAAATCCACCCACTTCGAATCATCACTGGAGGCATGAGATCTACGCCAATAGATAAGAGGGAGAAATCAGCCAACATAGCTCCAATCGGTGCCAGAAGAGAATGTAAAGCAATTATGCAGGCGATCACGTATGAGACCATAAAGTGAAAGCCATACTACTACAACTTTCAACAGGAAGATTTAAAAGGTCCAGCTACGCAAAAAATATACTCGAGCATGAATGAGAAAACTCCAAGAAACACTGCCAACACTGATAGTAATGTCACCACCAGAAGACCCTCGACCATGGGAAAGCAGTCTCAACAGGATCAACATCTGCACTACGGTTCATTTCCTCACATCCGCACAGAAACGCAATGATGTAAGCAAGAAGACATTGTTCTTTGCCATGTGAGAAGAAAGGTACTCCCAGGAAGCTTGGTTACGAGTTTATACGGATGGGTCAGCCACAAACACCATTCACTGAGGAGGGGCTGGGATGTCTATCCAGTGTCCAGATGGACAACGCCAAGAGAGACACTTCCCACAGGCCTCCATTGCACAAACTACTGAGCTGAAGTGAAAGCCCTCATCGATCCAGCAAACACCATCAGCAGCAATTTTGAGGGAGATTCTCAAATTGTTTTCCTCATGGATGCCCTGTCAGTGCTCCATGCCATGCAGAACGTACTCTCCGACTTAGAAAAGGCACCTAGCAATATCAAAAGTCTCAGAACTACGATATATTGGATTCCAACACACTGTGGAATATACGGTAATGAAGATGCTGACAAACTAGCCAAAATAGGAGCAGAGAAATAATCCCCCCCCCCCCCCCAAATTAAGTCTCCACAACAAAGATGATCACCATCATCAAACATTTGTACAGGACACAACAGCCGAAGGATAGCTACCACCAGCTATCCAGACAAGAACAGGTGACGATCTTCCGACTGGGGACAGGACACTGCAGGCTGAGATACCATAATTATGCACCAAAAACTCCATTGTCCACTTCGTTGACAAGCTGTTGTGGAGAAGCAGAAGAGACTGCGGAGCAAGTTCTCCAGGACTGCAAAAATCACCTCACACTAAGAGAAGAGTCGTGGTCACAACCAGTAGCTGTGTCCCAAAACAAAGTATGGACCGCTGGACCAACTGCACAGGACAGCACACTTCATTGCAAGAACTGATCTCCAAGTGTGACGGCATTCGAGAAGAAGAAGAAGAGATGTTTTAGGCCATTTAAATTATTTAGCTAATATTTTTTCTGAAAAATGTAATGCTACGAAAACAGCAGGGTCCATCTCGCTATGTGCGGGGTGATCAGAGTAACGTCACTTAGTTAAACAATTGAGCAATGCGTAATTAGTCCAATTTTACCAAGGCTTTAGAACGGGAAAAACTGCAACAAATCCGAACACAAAGTTGTAATCAGCGCAAGTCAGACATGGTTTCTTGCTATTTAGTGAATTTTTCATGGTTTTGTTTCGCTTAACATACCAAAATAGATCACATCCGGGTGGAAGGCTGAGCACCTCCGTAGCTTTCTATAAATCAATAGCGCCTAGCAGTAACGAAAAGCAGTGCCTCTGTAATTTTCTTTGCAAAGCGGACTACCACATCCGGGCTGCCACCATTCGTATGCTTAGAACAGCACGGGAGGAACTACCCATGACTGAATTCAATTTGTAATGCAAGACGTCTTTGCAAGGATTGTAGCTTCTTGCACTCCGTTAGATATAGGACATTCTCATTTCTGAAACGGAAATTAAGCCCGAGTTTTGTCCCTTTACTTCTGGCAGTTCCGGTAGACTGGTAACAATAGAAGCTGATGTGATGATCTCTAGATCGTGGCAAAAGGATGATATTAAAGCATGCAAAAAGATTAATTAGATTAAAAACTAATCGAAAATAGTCATATTAGACTGTTTTAACGTATACTTTCTGCACAAAACCCACAAAAGATAAGTAAACAAACCTCACCGTACGTATACCTAGTTGACTAGCAGACGAACACGATCGAACCGTAGTCACTAAGCCAGCAGACGATCGAGCTAGTGTGATATAATGTTTCATGTAAAGCTCGAATGAGTAGCAGCAGATAATTGTTTAGTTCTGACTTGAATTGACTATTTCGTTTCCCTGGTCAGGCGAGGACCGAAAATTCACGATCATAGACTGATAGAGTCGATGAGTGCATGATCAACTGCCCGCATTCGGCGTAATGTAACGTGTAAGATTATGACAAGAAAATGGCATTAATGCACAAAACAAAGTTTCATGATAACTAAATTCACCAATTATATTAATAACTGACCATATTTACACCTACAGCTAGTGCTAAAACCTTACATACAAAGCAAACAAAACATACTGCGGGGAGTGTCCCGGTCACGCATCAAAACTCAGTGCACGAGTGTCGGAGCAGATAAATAAATAAGAGAAAAGCGAAACGATCACTCGTGCACTGAGTTTTGATGCGTGGCCGGGACACTCCCCGCAGTATGTTTTGTTTGCTTTGTATGTAAGGTTTCAGCACTAGCTGTAGGTGTAAATATGGTCAGTTATTAATATAATTGGTGAATTTAGTTGTCATGAAACTTTGTTTTGTGCGTTAATGCCATTTTCGTGTCATAATCTTACACGTTACATTACGCCGAATGCGGGAAAGTTGATCATGCACTCATCGACTCTATCAGTCTATGATCGTGAATTTTCTGTCCTCACCTGACCAGGGAAACGAAATAGTCAATTCAAACCAGAACTAAACAATTATCTGCTGCCACTCATTCGAGCATTACATGAAACATTATATCACACTATAGCTCGATCGTCTGCTGGCTTAGTGGCTACGGTTCGATCGTGTTCGTCTCCTAGGTATGTACGGTACGTGTGGTTTGTTTGGGTACTAGCTGTAAGTGTAAAAATGGTCAGTTATTAATATAATCGGTGATTTTAGTTGTAATGAAACTTTTTGTGTGTTTTAATGCCATTTTCTTGTCATCATCGACCCGATCTTACAAGTTCGACATTACGCCGAGTGCGCTCAAGTTGATCACTCGTCGACTCGGTGATAGTGAATTTTCTGTTCTCGCCAGACCAGGGAAACGAAATTGTCAATTCAAGCCAGAACTAAACAGTTATCTGCTGCTACTCATTCGAGCTTTACATGACACAGTACTGTTTTCCACTCCCACATACATGTACTTTGAGCGATCTAGTATTCAGTGCAGACGCTTCGAGAAAGCAACCGGAACTGCCAGGTTCTACCTAACGCGTTGTTTTTCGACAGAGAGCGCCGAGGATAACTCCTGCAGGGTACGTTAATGAGAATGTCCTATAGACGGAGTACATTCCAAAGCAAGGCGGGAAGGGGGTTGTGATCGTCGTCATCGTTGGCAACTCTCGGTCTTGTGAGACCGTGGTTTTGCCCAGAGAGCCTCGCCCTCCTTGGGCAGCGCATGGGGTGACTGACCAGTCGAATGCGTCTCACTCGCACCCTCTGCAGATAAAGTTGGACTGCGAAGAGGAGGCTTGCCGGTGCAATCATGAAGTGAGGAAGGGTGGCTTGAGCGCCAAAACATAGACATCACAAGCATGAGCAATTAAAAAAGAAAGGCTATCTTTTACGAAAATAAACAGGAGCTTGTTAAGATTTTTCAGTTGATTAAAAAAGTTCAAGACATTAAAGACAATGAGACAACTTCGTCAGCCTCTCAACATTTCTCTTACTCAAATGAACGCGACTGGAAAAGTGCTTAATGACGGACACGTGTCCTACGTTAAAAAAATTAACATAACAGGAGGCATATTGCTATGATCTCTACATGAACGCACAAGTAAAATATGTCGGCTGTCATTCTCTCTAAATAAAGCGGTTTTCTCAGACAAAACTTTCTCCTTGTATCTGAATATTTGGAGAATTCTATTTATTTCGTTCACTCATGCATAATGCCAACACGAAGACGATCTCGTAAAACCAATAAGCCTCCGATGAAATAATGGAAACATGAGGAACCGCAGGGAAATACACGTCTTCATTTCTTCATATTTGATATTTGATACGTCATGTGTTCCTACTCCAACATATGTGAAAATGTTATAACGCTTAACCGACGACAGTATTTTACAGTAAGCACAATATTGCTTCCCAAATGCTACGACATACAAAACGCATCGAATGCAGCATCATTCCCCCCAAAACCAAATGAATCGAACTTTCAGATTGTGACCTAGCAAGGCCATAACACACTCTCCTGCGAACTCACGCTGCTGACAGAATTTAAAAACCGTCATTAACTCATTAAGTTGTTTGTTTTTTCTGCATATGAAGCCGAGCTTGGAGCGCTTTTGTTTTTTCTGTTACGATCTTGCGATCCCGATAGCTGATGAAGATATCACAAACTTCAGTGACTTAATCAAATGGTATGTTCAAAATGTTGCGTTCAATGAGACAACTCCTGCATGATTGTGAGGTCAAGAGCACTGGCAAGCTAGGACCTGATTGGGAACAAATGTCTCTTTTCCTGATTATATAAACCTTAGTGCAAAGAAATATGTATATGTTCGCCATTAAATCGTCAAACGGTAAGCTTTCGCCAGATTTGCAAAAATTCGAATCCTCATGTAGGTGTGAGAGAAAGCGAGAGAGAGAGAGAGAGAGAGAGAGAGAGAGAGAGAGAGAGAGAGAGAATGAGAGAGAGTGGGAGAATGAGAGAGAGTGGGAGAATGAATGAGAGAGAGAGAGAGAGAGAGAGAGAGAGAGAGAGAGAGAGAGAGAGAGAGAGAGAGAGAGAGAGAGAGAGAAAGAGAGAGAGAGAGAAAGAGAGAGAGTGAGAGTTATTTCATCTATTTATATCGACTAATCACTCAGTATTGTCCCATCTGTATGCCAAAATATGAAAAGACGAATCATTTCTACACATAGAAGGGGAAAAAACATCATGGCCATCGGGAGAGGATAGGCCTGTCGGAGAGTGCAGCCCCTGCAGCACCAAACGCATTTCCCCATTTTCTAGGCTGTGGCCGCTCCTGCGCAGCTCTGACGGAAGTACGTCATCAAATCGGCCCTAGTCTGCCATCTGATGTCACCAGCCCTTGAGGCAGCAACCTATTCAGGGTGTGCATAAATAGGCTGCCCGTTAGTCTTGTTATTGAGTCCCTAGGAATCTGAAGTGGAGGTAAGTCATGCCTTTTTGTCTTGTTGTCTAGTCCCTAGGAATCTGAAGTGTTGATAAGTGATGCCTTTTTGTCTTGTTGTCGAGTCCCTAGGAATCTGAAGTGGTGATAAGTCATGCCTTTTTTTCTTGTTGTCGAGTCCCTAGAAATCTGAAGTGGTGATAAGTCATGCCTTTTGGTCATCTAGTTTAGTCCCTAGGAATCTGAAGTGGAGATAAGTCATGCCTTTTTGTCTTGTTGTCGAGTCCCTAGGAATCTGAAGTGTTGATAAGTCATGCCTTTTGGTCATGTAGTCTAGTCCCTAGGAATCTGAAGTGGAGATAAGTCATGCCTTTTTGTCTTGTTGTCGAGTCCCTAGGAATCTGAAGTGTTGATAAGTCATGGCTTTTTGTCTTGTTGTCGAGTCCCTAGGAATCTGAAGTGGTGATAAGTCATGCCTTTTTGTCTTGATGTCTAATCCCAAGGAAGCTGAAGTGGAGGTAAGTCATGCCTTTTTGTCTTGTTGTCGAGTCCCTAGGAATCTGAAGTGGTGATAAGTCATGCCTTTTGGTCATGTGGTCTAGTCCCTGATTCCAATCGTGAAAAGCAGAAACCTGAAGTGGTACGGTCACGTGTCAAGAGGCAGTGGGCTGGCCAAGACCATCCTGCAATGTACCGTACCAGGTGGGAGAAGGAGAGGCAGGCAGAGAAAGAGGTGGGAAGACAACATCAAAGAGTGGACAGGCTTGACCTTTGCTGACTCACAGCGAGCCACCGAGGTTAGAGATCTATGGAGAAAGATTGTCCGAAAGTCATCAGTGGTGCCTCAACAACCCATCTCAGGGTTAAGAGACTGAACTGAACCCTAGGAATCTGAAGTGTTGATAAGTCATGCCTTTTTGTCTCGTTGTTTAGTCCCTAGGAATCTGAAGTGTTGATAAGTCATGGCTTTTTGTCTTGTTGTCGAGTCCCTAGGAATCTGAAGTGGTGATAAGTCATGCCTTTTTGTCTTGATGTCTAATCCCAAGGAAGCTGAAGTGGAAGTAAGTCCTGCCTTTTTGTCTTGTTGTCGAGTCCCTAGGAATCTGAAGTGTTGATAAGTCATGCTTTTTTGTCTTGTTGTCGAGTCCCTAGGAATCTGAAGTGTTGATAAGTCATGCCTTTTTGTCTTGTTGTCGAGTCCCTAGGAATCTAAAGTGGAGGTAAGTCATGCCTTTTTGTCTTGTTGTCGAGTCCCTAGGAATCTGAAGTGTTGGTAAGTCATGCCTTTTAGTCATGCAGTCTGGTCCCTAGGAACATTGAAGTGTTGATAAGTCATGCTTTTTTGTCTTGTTGTCGAGTCCCTTGGAATCTGAAGTGTTGATAAGTCATGCCTTTTTGTCTTGTTGTCGAGTCCCTAGGAATCTAAAGTGGAGGTAAGTCATGCCTTTTTGTCTTGTTGTCGAGTCCCTAAGAATATGAAGTGTTGATAAGTCATGCCTTTTGGTCATGCAGTCTAGTCCCTATGAATCTGAAGTGGAGATAAGTCATGCCTTTTTGTCTCGTTGTCGAGTCCCTAGAAATCTGAAGTGTTGATAAGTCATGCCTTATTGTCTTGTTGTCTAGTCCCTAGGAATCTGAAGTGTTGATAAGTCATGCCTTTTCGTCTTGTTGTCGAGTCCCTAGGAATCTGACGTGTTGATAAATCATCCCTTTTTGTCTTGTTGTCGAGTCCCTAGGAATCTGAAGTGTTGATAAGTCATGCCTTTTTGTCTTGTTGTCTAGTCTCTAGGAATCTGAAGTGGAGATAAGTCATGCCTTTTGGTCTTGTTGTCGAGTCCCTAGGAATCTGAAGTGGAGATAAGTCATGGCTTTTTGTCTTGTTGTCGAGTCCCTAGGAATCTGAAGTGTTGATAAGTCATGCTTTTTGCCTTGTTGTCTAGTCTCTAGGAATCAGAAGTGGAGATAAGTCTTGCCTTTTTGTCTTGTTGTCTAGTCCCTAGAAATCTGGTGGAGATAAGTCATGCCTTTTTGTCTTGTTGTCGAGTCCCTAGGAATCTGAAGTGGAGGTAAGTCATGCTTTTTTGTCTTGTTGTCTAGTCCCTAGGAATCTGAAGTGTAGATAAGTCATGCCTTTTTGTCTTGTTGTCTAGTCCCTAGGAATGTGAAGTGTTGATAAGTCATGCCTTTTTGTCTTGTTGTCTAGTCTCTATGAATCTGAAGTGGAGATAAGTCCCTAGGAATCTGAAGTGTTGATAAGTCATGCCTTTTTGTCTTGTTGTCGAGTCCCTAGGAATCTGAAGTGTTGATAAGTCATGCCTTTTTGTCTTGTTGTCTAGTCCCTAGGAATCTGAAGTGCTGATAAGTCATGCCTTTTTGTCTTGTTGTCTAGTCTCTAGGAATCTGAAGTGGAGATAAGTCATGCCTTTTTGTCTTGTTGTCGAGTCCCTAGGAATCTGAAGTGTTGATAAGTCATGCCTTTTTGTCTTGTTGTATAGTCTCTAGGAATCTGAAGTTGAGATAAGTGATGCCTTTTTGTCTTGTTGTCTAGTCCCTAGGAATCTGAAATGTTGATAAGTCATGCCTTTTTGTCTTGTTGTCTAGTCCCTAGGAATCTGAAGTGGAGATAAGTCATGCCTTTTTGTATTGTTGTCTAGTCCCTTGGAATCTGAAGTGTTGATAAGTCATGCCTTTTTGTCTTGTTGTCGAGTCCCTAGGAATCTGAAGTGGAGATAAGTCATGCCTTTTTGTCTTGTTGTCTAGTCCCTAGGAATCTGAAGGGTTGATAAGTCATGCCTTTTTGTCTTGTTGTCGAGTCCCTAGGAATCTGAAGTGGAGGTAAGTCATGCCTTTTTGTCTTGTCGAGTCTCTAGGAATCTGAAGTGCAGCATGTCATGCATTTAGGGGACAAACATATAAACTTTTCTCTTATATACATATAGATTAAATTTTGTTTGAAACATTTACTATAGCTTAGAAAGTTAACTGTGGAATAAGCTCTTAAACGGTTTTTCAGGGCAAGATGTTACAGTAACTTTTTTTTCGGCATACACATATGACGAACGAATCCTTTGCAGTTTTCAACGACATTCCTTTTCTCATGGAATAAACATAAAACATTCCAGAGCTAAGCTCACACACGACCAAAATGTATTAACTCGATGCTGTTTCTTGCAGCTCAGATTCTCGACGATGCCTTAGGAAGTGGAAGTGATTGGGTGAAGAGATGGGTGATGGGAGAGGGTGCGCAAGTAGAGGTAGAAGCTGAGCAGCGTGAGCTGATCATGTACCGATCATGATGTCAGTTTAAAAAGCTGCCCTCTGAGCTTGAGACCCATGCAAGCTCAACGTGTCCTTACGCCTTGAAAGGTCTATTACAGGCGTTCGTCATGACTTCAATTTCATATATGCACAAACACGTGTGTTTTCCCTCTCTCTCTCACAGCTGCCCAAAACACTATTCTAACAAAGATAACGCAGTCATGTATTTTATATGGTATAGAATTTATTTTACCACGTATCATACTCGAATTGATGATACTGGTCGAATTCTCTAGGAGAGGGGGAAACAGGGAACTGACATGTGTGGAAAGCAGTGGTGTCACACCAAGAGAAAATATAGTGACATTTTTTTTAATGCCAGCAATACATGATACAATAACATATTTTACCAATCTGAGAAGTTATTTTAGCATTAATATATAAACTAAAGTTTCGTTTTTCAGTAAGAAGTTTATTTTTAAAAATAGTCTCAGTTCCAAACATTTCAGCTAGCATTCAAATATTCATGCTCGAATTTGCTTTACTCAGAAATGTGTCATATAAACAACACAAAAAGTGCACAAATGTTTTACAAGTAAATACTTTACCGTCTAGCTGGAACATAACCTGACAAAGACAGTATCCTTCTAAAATCCTTCAGTTTCCCACAAGTACCTCTGGTACCAAAGCCTGCAGAAAAGCATAATATATTATGAAACGTTTCTACAAACCCGTCAAATCGTGAAACTGATATTAAGAGTATGTGGCATTAATATAGAAATCTTTGTAAATGGGACTTAGAAATAAAAACAATAATATTTTAGTATGGAAACACAGAATAATATTGTACTCATCTAAAATAGCTCGTTTTCATATGAGAATTCAATGGAGAGAACTACATTTCCAGCAAGGTACATAATAGAATACATAAAGTGGGGAATTTTAACAGTCCTCTGCACTAAAGTACTTGCAGCCCCAAAACTTCCATCAGTAATGCGATACTAACGCTTCTGTTTTCAGAGATAGCAAGATTGCAGTAGAGTTTACAATGAAAATAATCTGCCACGTGAATAACGCCAGAGATTATAAAATGTAATGTTTAACGACAATATAAATTGTAGTGAAGAAATTTCCCAAGTAAAATGTTGAACTGCAATGACCGAACTGTTGCTAAGTTTTCTAGATATACACCTAGTAAAATTATTAAAATGTATTAAAACTATTTTTCTCTGTTAAAATATATCTTGTTTATGATTGAATTATCAACTGTGTTTGGACAACAGGCATACATCTCTTATCTGCACACTTTAAAAGATTTTCCTCAACATATTATGTTACCAACCCTCGAAACACCACCCCACCCCCTCCCCCACCTCCAACTCCCCCACCCCCACCCCACCCCATTCCCTCCCCCCATATCCCCCAAAATAATAAATCATTCCCAAATCCTTCTTAAAAGTGACCTTTGCTTGTTGTGATTTGCATAGAGACACCAATTTAACATGCTTCAATTATTCGGATGTTTCGTAATTTTCAGCTGCTGACAGTGTTGTAAAAGCGTAACGATTCCCAGACGATGAGTTCTGACATAAGAACAGAATAAGTGAATGAAAGAAAAATATATATAAAATTTACACTGACTCGTGCATGGAAAAGCAGATGGATGCTGGAATTGCATGAAACCAGAAATGTTTCCGAATCAAGGAGATTCTTATAAATCTACTATGTGGCAAATCTGCGCCGGAAGTAATACCGAAAGGAATGTACACATATGTAACGCGACCTCTTAAGGTTTATCAGCCTTATCCAGCTTCTCCAAATACTTGATGAAAGAGATGCAATGAAGGCATTCTTCAACCCAAAGTAATTTCAAACAAAGTGATTCAACATGTCATCATGGTCCTGCAGTAAATTGAGACAGCCAAAATCTCATTTCAACAAAAATCTTATCTCAACACATTAAACTAAATAACAATACTCCCGGTCAATGTGCTTATGTTTGCAAATATGTGTACATTTGCTGGTCAGTGTTTTCATTGAAGACAACATATCCGTCCTTTCCCATTTCTTTTCGTGACTTCATCTGTTTTGCTATTTTGGCCACAGCAAGTAGAGCAAGGAGGGCTATATCTTGAAAGAAGACAAGTGCCAAAGCAAAGATCCATTCACATTTGCGTAGGAGATCAAACACTTTTCAGTGACCTGCAGTGGAGCTGCCTGGACAGGGGGTGCAGTCCGTGGCTGGAGGCAGTGGGTCACCGTGCCCTAGGTAGGGCCCGATCCTCATCTATCAATCAGAGGGCGTCAGCCTATCGCAAACACCGACTTCAGGATGTGTGTCAAATCGTGAAATGAAGCATGCCCCCTCCGGACAAGCTCCAATCCATCTCCTTTCCAAGATTGCCAGTGTTAATTGGAGTAATACACTTGCATTTCACAAGCATTGGCCAAAATCAGTTTAGCCATCTGTGATACCATTCCACCTTTCCCTGATTGTTGGCGCCAATTGGAGTTGTTAATTTATTTCTAACGATGATCAGTTTTTAGAAACTGCTGGCGCTCAGTAGAGTGATTAACTTGGATTCAATGATGATTAATTAATAAAGGTCGCTTTTTGTGTCACGTTCGCGTCTCCTCCCAGGTGAAATAAATTTTGATCTCACCGAAGTGGATAACTTCTGTTTAATGAGGGTAAATACGTTTTGATCCAACTGATGTGGTTAGCTTTCTGTTTAATGAAGGTGAAATAAATCTTGATCTAACTAGTGTGGCTCTTTTGGATTTAATAAAGGTGAAATAACTCTTGAACTAACTTGTGTGCCTCACTTAGATTTGCTGAAGTTGAATTAACTCTTAATCTAACTGGTGTGGCTTACTTATATTTCGTGAAGGAGAAATAACTCTTGATCTAACTGGTGTGGCTTGCTTACTTATATTTCATGAAGGTGAAATAACTATTGATCTAACTGGTGTAGCTCACTTAGATTTGAGGAAGGTGAACTAAATCTTGATCTAACTGGTGTGGTTCAATTGGATTTACTGAAGGTGAAATAACTGTTGATCTAACTGTTGTGGCTCACTTGGATTTGCTAAAGGTGAAATAACTCTTGATCCAACTGGTGTGGCTCACTTAGATTTACTGAAGGTGAAATAACTCTTGATCTAGCTGGTGTGGTTCACTTAGATTTACTGAAGGTGAAATAACTCTTGAATTAACTGGTGTGACTCACTTACATTTAAAGAAGGTGAACTAAAATTTTATCTAACTGGTGTGGCTCACATGAATTTCCTGAAGGTGAAATAACTCTTGATCTCAATGGTGTGAGTCACTGAGATTTACTGAAGGTGAAATAACTTTTGACCTAACTGTTGTGGCTTACTTAGATTTACTGAAGGTGAAATAACTCTTGATCTAACTGCTGTGGCTCACCTGAATTTCCTGAAGGTGAAATAACTCTTGATCCAACTGGTGTGGCTCACTTAGATTTACTGAATGTGAAATAATTATTGATCTAACTGGTGTGGCTCACTTAGATTTACTGAAGGTGAAATAACTCTTGATCTAACAGCTGTGGTTCACTTGGATTTACTGAAGGTGAAATAACTCTTGATCCAATTGGTGTGGCTCACTTAGATTTACTGAATGTGAAATAATTATTGATCTAACTGGTGTGGCTCACTTAGATTTACTGAAGGTGAACTAAATCTTGATTTAACTGGTGTGAGTAACTTAGATTTCATGGAAGTTAGCGAAATCTTGATCTAACTGGTCTGGTTCACTTCACAAAAAAGACCCAGCATTGGTGATGCCACCATGCCGTCATCGTTTCCCTATCAGACGTAGCTGATTGAAATAATTCACTTGAATATACAGGAGATTGTTTTTTAAAATTCCTAGTTCTTTGCAGCAAACTGCTGCTGCATCAACTGTCCCAGATGTGTGTGATCTCGCCCTATGCTAGACTATAAACGATCGTAATGAGTTAGGTCCTTCTCCACGCATCACTTTTTAATATGTTTTCTCCTATACATCCATAGATCTTATCGGAAACTTAGTAGTCGTCCACAAATGCACAACTCCGAAAAAATTTCATGGAGAACTTCACTGTCAAAACCTACCCGTATTTGTCAGCTAGTGATTGTGTTCCAGGTGCAAGTCGGCTGAGGCAAGATGGAGGCCCACGGGCTAGGACTGCTGCTGCTAGCTACTGTCATTTCAAGTGCGACAGCTGCAGTACCACCTTCTGCTATTGACTCCACCATGGAGTACTTCTACGTCTTGGTAAGACTAGAACGTCTGTGTTGCAATATATTTCCTGTCAGGGCTGGAGTCTGGTAGCTAGCAATAGCGTGGTACGAAGTTATGCAGATACCAGATCCTCAGGCAACTCGTTTTGCCTTTTCCTCATTCAAGAGTAAACCCGGACATTTGACAGAGCATTGACAGCACTCTAGTGCTACTGACTCCCGTATACGAATGCGAGCCAGCAATGGGTTGAAGTTCTTCCCAAGTAGTGGACATGGTGTAGGTACCTGACTGAATGCGTCCTAATTGTCACAGTGTCTATCGCCAGATGCCAGTAAAGGATTGATCAAGTGGCCTACTTATCAGGGGATAAAGTGTCAGGCAATTTGAAAACCAGGCATAGGAGATATGCCGATATGTAAAGCAAACGCCTTTAGCCTTTAAACTCTCACGAGTTCAGTTCGGGGAGGGGCCGCTAGTGCGGAGGGCCGCTATTGCGGGATTTTTTTTTAAACAAAAGTTCTTAAGACAATTTTGAATTTTTTTGGTCCTAAAAAGCCTTAAAAACCATAAAAGTTTTGTTACTTTTTTAACTTAGAAATGTTTTCGTTTTTTTCTATTGCGGGGGGCTGCTATTGCGGAATTTTTTTAACAAAAGGCCATTTTGATTCTTTTGTCCTAAAACGCCTAAAAATCCTTACAATTTTGGTTACTTAAAAAAAAGAACTTTTTCGGATCTCTATTGCGGGATTTTTTTGGTTAAAAGTTCTTAATTAAGGCCATTTTGATCCCCGCATTGTGCGTCGACGCTTTGTCTAGGCTAGAATGAATAATAAAAACCGCTGGCGCTGAACCTCCAGGTTTTGGCACTATTTAAAAAAGATCGGGTTCGAACCCGCAACCTCTCGAGAAAAGAGGAGGGGAAAACACACATACACAAAACCACAAAAAACCAGGTCGGGTTTGAACCCACAACCTCTCGAAAAAAGACAGAGAAAAAAGTTTCAGCGCACGCATGACCAAGAGTTCAATGCTCTACCAAATGTGCCATTGAAAACTGATATGGCTGAGTGTTTTTAAAGCATCTATAACGTTCTTTTCCGTAAACCACCGCAAGATTTTGAACATCTCATATAAAGACCATGTCACAAATGAGGAAATCAGCAACAGGGTCAGGAAAGCAATTGGACAGCACGAAGACCTGCTCTCAATCGTGAAAAGCAGAAAGCTGAAGTGGTACGGTTACGTGTCAAGAGGCAGTGGGCTAGCCAAGACCATCCTGCAAGTTACCGTAGGCGTACCAGGTGGGAGAAGGAGAGGCAGGCAGAGAAAGAGGTGGGAATACTACATCAAAGAGTGGACAGGCTTGACCTTTGCTGACTCACAGCGAGCCACAGAGGATAGAGATCGATGGAGGAAGATTGTCCGAAAGTCATCAGTGGTGCCTCAACAACCCATCTCAGGGTTAAGAGACTGAACCAAAGACCATACATTAATAAGACCGCACACTCGGCTGATTTTTGCGAGATTTCCGACAGAGTGATCTCCCCGTTTTCGCGTGTCTCCCCCAGAGCGCTTGTGCGAGATATGTTGTATAGATTATGCCACGTGCGTGAGGAATAAAGTTTAGTGAACGAATAGCAGAATGCAAGTGCGTGCAAGGGTTTTTTAATAGTATTTCTTGACAGCGATATGTGTGTGAGAAACCGTTTGTTTCGTAATTTGTAAACATGAACAATAATTAACCGAGTGCGTGGAGATGCGAGCGTAAACACTAAAATGAAAATCCCCACACTAAACTAAAGCTGGGAAAAGGGTCAAGGTGTCAGTAAACTATATCTCTCGTAAAAGATCTATACACAATTTTCTCCACGGAAAAGCACGTCCCTAACAAGCTGGTCTAAATAAAAAAATAAACACCAAACGCATAATTATGATCTACGCCCGGCCTGAGCAGCAGACGATCGAGCAGCATAAAATGATAAACGCGAGAAGAACAGAAAAATCGAACTTCGTAATTTGTGATGCACAAGATTCCTTTCACTGTTAAACCTCAGGAGAAAATACTGTTGTTAAAAATGCTGAATTTGTTAAAAACTGTGATGACAAAGACAATGCAACGTGTGTAAATCCGTACCTCGCTTCGTGTAGTGTAAAAATAGCCGAGTGCGCGTCTTAGTATGAAACGACTAGGTACAAAAACGTCCAGGATACGAAACGACACGCATCGTAAAAAATCCTTCTTTCACCTTCACCGATGTTCTCGAATTTATTCTCCTCGCATTGATTCTATAATAGGATCCATGCTGCTCGAAAATCTCCTGGCAAATGACGTCACGTTATTCGACGTCAAATGATCACGTCACAGATTTTGCAATATGGAGTCTGTTGTATCGTTTTCATTGCAACACCAAAATGTAAAAAAAGTCACTTTCTTTTCAAACCTCGATTCTAAAAATTTGATAATATTGAATGGACCTAACTTCCAGTTAGTGTGCAAAATCTCAAGGAAATCCGTCCAGTAGTTTTTGAGATAAAATCGTGGAGTCGGGACAGACAGACACACACACAGACAGACAGACAGATAAAGTCTGTAGGACCTCCAGTAAACCTGGAGGGATAATATCTGAGACAAGGGAGTGACGTTATTTCCTTTGGTCTTAGCCGCGGAAGCGCGCTTTGTGCTTTGATGGAGGGAGTGACGTTGCTTCCTTGGATTTTAGCCGCGGAGGCACGCTTTGTTCTTTGATGGAGGAAGTGACGTTGTTTCCTCTGATCTTGGCCGATAGGGTCGCCGAGAGAGAAGACTGATTAGGAAGTGTGCGTGTTTTATCAATAACGGGTGAAGCTTTATATTCTAACTCCATCCCACGCTTGACTCTCAACGGGTGGTCCCTACATCCTAACTCCAGGGCCCGACGCTGATGTTGGACACAAACGTGACAAAAGTAACGCGTCTGGGTTTAGGTGAAACTCCCCTTACAGGCTAAGTCAGTCAGGCAGGGTGGCGAGTGCGGCCTAGGCTGAGCGCTATCGGTAAAACCCGAAAAAATTTCTAAGGTTTTTTTAGTAACAAATTTTATGTTTTTTTAGGCGTTTTAGGACAAAAGAAATCAAAATGGCATAAGAACTTTTGTTTAAAAAAATCCCGCAATAGCGACCCTCCGCAATAGAAAAAAAAAACGAAAAAATTTCTAAGTTAAAAAAGTAACAAAAATTTTATGTTTTTTTTTGCGTTTTAGGACAAAAAAATGAAAATTGCCTTAAGAACTATTGTTTAAAAAAATCCCGCAATAGCGGCCCTCCGCAATAGAGAGCCGACCCCGTTATTCAATCTACAGTTGTGGGAGTCGTATGGTAAAGGATTTCAGTCCAATCTGGCGAGAGGACCTTCGAGCTCGATGGGAAGTGTAAAGTGATCATCTAATGCATTTTGGAGTTATGCATATTAATATTTGGGATTGATATATATTCTGTAGCAGCGATAGTCTTAATGTCACAGGTCTTTTCCTACTCGGACTTTAACCGAGAGAGAAATAAGCAATCCAATCAATAGGTACAAGACAATGCACGAAAATAAAATAACAATCACAGTTTATTGAACCACCAATTATTGTAGCACGTACTTGCACAATGCAGGATCAACCAATAATCTACACACACAAGAAAACAGGAAATAGGAACTAGTCTCGTCTGTGGTAACGTACCACAAATCCAAGCAATGAAGTAACGAGACCAAAACAAATTCCCACTACAATCAAACCCAAACTAAGTGCGCCACAAACCCGGTACTGCAGGGACACGGTAGAAATAAGCTCTCTCCTGCAATTACACAACACGGAGCGCTAAATTAGGAACGTGGAAATAGCAACAAGTTTCCCTTCAATTCAGAACAAGAACTCTGACATAAAAAGGAATAAGGATCATCCCTTTTTGCAATCAAAAACACGGACTATAACAAAGAAATGTAGGGACAAGAATGACCACTTTTCAATCATGAACAATAACTCTAAGGCAACAATGTAGGAACAAAATCGCACCATGCACTACAACCCCTGTAATACTGAACGGAGATGGAACCAGATCTCCCTAGCAATCATTAACAAATCACAAACTCCCGAACTATAACAAAGCAATGTAGGGACAAGAATGGCCGCTTTTCAATCAAGAACAATGACTCTAAGGCAACAATGTAGGAACAAAATCACCCCATGCACTACAATGCCTGTAATGGACATTATTCACGCGAGATACTTCCCGTTTTCAAATCGAGGCGGACTTTGCAAAATTCATGGCGTCTTCTATGGCCAGCACCAGTACCAGTACATGGAGTGGAAATCTCCTTCATGTGCCTCCATTCTCGCATGGAAATGTGGAAGTATGGGCAAGTAATGTTGCCAAAATACCCAGCAGAAAGAAAGGGAAAGGCTATGAAAAGTTAATGGAAGGATTTGTGCATGACATCGAAGGTAAAACAGGTTATCCTTCTCTCTTGTAGATCTATATCCGTAGTGTTAATCATTATGAATGGTGTTTCTTGAAATAAGGTCAGTAAGCCTATATGTTAATTTTTTACGCTAATGGGCTGTCTTTGCAAATAGTTTGTTATATCTGACCATATACTTAATTTTGAGTCAAAACTGCCAGATAAGCGACTACTGCCAGCTGGGCTTGCATCGACTGCCATGCCAACATCAACATGTCCGGTGTGATCAAGACTGTATACATGGCTCTCTACCATTGGCTGAACTATATTTTTGGACCAATCACAATAGGTTTCTCATGAGTAGAGGTTTTTTACTATTTTAGGTCGTGTGAAGTGATGGAATGCTCTTGCTTCATGATGTAAACATTGCAGTTTCCCAGCTATAAACAAGAAAAACAACAACAACACATATATTTAGCAGAAAAAGTGTTATTTCAATCCTTCCAAACTCATTTTGTGGCTAGATTTCACCTATGCAGACCATACGAAGCTGTAAACAATTGCTTTTACAAGACCTAGATCTGATCTAAGCTCTTGTTACCTTGAATTTTTTGTCAGGATCACGCCGAATCTTCCAGATCCATTGTTTCTTCTGCTTCTTGTCTGTGGGGAATTTGAAAAAGGACAGTCTGGAGTTCTCGTCATATCGATCATCGTTCTCGCAATAAGGAACACAGCAGTGTCTATGTGATACTGAAGCCTTTTCGGTTTCGCCATAGGCGCTGGACGCCATTAAGTTTGCAAAGTCCGTCTCGTTTTCGATTTCAAAATGGCCGCTGCGTGAATAACGTCTATAGGACATTCTCACTTCTGAAACGGAAATTAAGCCCGAGTTTTGTCCCTTTACTTCCACTAGTTCCGGTAGACTGGTAAAAATAGAAGCTCATGGGATGATCGCTAGATCGTGGCAAAAGGATGACATTAAAGCATGCAAAAAGATTAATTAGATTAAAAACCAATCGAAAATTGTCATATTAGACTGTTTTAACGTATACTTTCTGCACAAAACCCACAGAAGATAAGTAAACAAACCTCACCGTACGTACTTCGGTGGCTAGCAGACGAACGCGATCGAACCATAGTAACTACGCCAGCAGACGATCGAGCTAGTGTGATATACTGTTTCATGTAAAGCTCGAATGAGTAGCAGCAGATAACTGTTTAGTTCTGGCTTGAATTGACAATTTCGTTTCCCTGGTCTGGCGAGGACCAAAAATTCACTATCATCGAGTCGATCAACTTGCGCGCACTAGGCGTAATGTATAACTTCACGTAGTTCGGCTTGTGGAGATGATATTAACCGTAGATTTTAGTTGTGCGGGGTAGACCACCCGCCAAAAATTTTGAATAGTGCTTTTGATATCAATGTTTAGTAATTATTGTCGGATCAGATAGCGAAACGATCATGTTGTGTTCCGAGCGTTGTACTTCTTCAATCAATAAAGACTGGAGGCTTGTTAGTATTTCAACTTTGAGAAT
>JAWQFJ010020316.1:17500-40882 GCA_034096865.1 Theodoxus fluviatilis | reverse complement strand
AGGAGGAGGAGGAGGAGGAGGAGGAGGAGGAGGAGGAGGAGGAGGAGGAGGAGGAGAAGGAGGAGAAGGAGGAGGAGAAGGAGGAGGAGGAGGAGGAGGAGGAGGAGGAGGAGGAGGAGGAGGAGGAGGAGGAGGAGGAGGAGGAAGAGGAGGAGGAAGAAGAGGAGGAGGAGGGGGAGGAGGAGGAGGAGGAGGAGGAGGAAGAGGAGGAGGAGGAGGAGGAGGACGAGGAGGAGGAGGTGGAGGAGGAGGAGGAGGAGGAGGAGGAGGAGGAGGAGGAGGAGGAGGAAAAGGAGGAGGAGGAGGAGGAGGAGGAGGAGGAGGAGGAGGAGGAGGAGGAGGAGGAGGAGGAGGAGGAGGAGGAGGACGAGGAGGAGGACGAGGAAGAGGACGAGGAGGAGGACGAGGAGGAGGACGAGGAGGAGGAGGAGGAGGAGGAGGAGAAGGAGGAGGGGGGGAGGGGGAGGGGGAGGGGGAGGAGGAGGAGGAGGAGGACGAGGAGGAGGAGGAGGAGGAGGAGGAGGAGGAGGAGAGTTATGTTTGTGTGTGCGTGAATGTGTGTGTGTGCGTTGTGTGTGTGTGTGTGTGTGTGTGTGTGTGTGTGTGTGTGTGTGTGTGTGTGTGTGTGTTTGTGTGTGAGAGAGAGAGAGAGAGAGAGAGAGAGAGAGAGAGAGAGAGAGAGAGGGAGAGAGCAAGAGAGATTTGAGATTTGATATCTTTATTGCGAGGCCGACGGCCCAAAACAATCTTTACAGAATTTACAAGCACATTATGGAATGGACAGTAACGTTCGAGTGAGTACATGATGGTAGAAGGAAAATAACCATACTTTAATATCTTTCTCTCTGGAACACAGGACATCAGGTAAGGGTTGTTGGGAAGGGGTTGGGAACACGAGCTGTTGGGAGCTTTTCCTTGTCACATAGGCCTACTATAGATACACTAGCAGTTATTTATGGAAAGATTAACCGGGGGGGGGGGCTCTTTACTCCCCTTGTTGGAGGCGCTGAAGTGGAGAGAGCAAGAGAGAGAGAGAGAGAGAGAGAGAGAGAGAGAGAGAGAGAGAGAGAGAGAGAAAGATACTTTTTCAGACTTGAGACTTCAGACTTTATTGTTTCAGGCCAGCGGCCCATAACAAGGGCTCATCCAACATTTGTGTACAATGCAATGTATTATAGATGGGACATCAAGGAAGTGCTTTTGATGCAGCTGTTTTAAACGAAATGTATCCGTTTTTTGAAATACTTCCTATGGAGGGTTGCTAATAATTGGCTTCGTCTCAGCAAAGCATAATGAATGTACATTGCCACTTGTCGGGTGTTTTCATTCAATGTGCCATCGATTAGATACAGGTAGCATATTCTCTTTGTTTTCTGTAAATGTTCTTCTAGGTATTTTGTCCTTAAGTCATCAAAGTTACGACAGTACAGCAAGAAATGCTCCTCGTTTTCATGGGCATCTTTTGTTTACAGAAAGCTCATTTATATTGCATCTGAATCGGATAAAAGAATCTCTACATTTCTTGATGTCGATGTAGTCTACATATGTTTCTGGTTCAAACATTTGTTTTAATTCTTTGTACATTCGGAATCTTTCGCTCTCCAGTTTACTGTGCCATTCCTGTTGGTAACAATCTCGTAATCGTTGCTTAAGGCTACGTACAAAACTTTGTTTGTTTACGACCCCTTTGTTGACCCATACATAACCAAACCCTAATTCGCAAAGTCGACTTTCAATCATTTTTATCCAGTTAAGTTTAGGAGACACCATATTTGCAAGCATGTAGTAAGCATGTTTTGGGAGTCTATTTTCTGGTAATTTGATGAGCCTTAACCAATATTTGATAGCTTTGATAGCAGACTTAATAAAAAGAGGGTATCTTCATAGCTCTCCATATACCATACAATCGGGTGTTCTACTGTCAAGATTTCAAAATCTCTTACATGCAAAGAGGTGTGCTTCTTCAACACTGTCATGTCTTTGCAGACCCCATACCTCTGCGGTATACAGTAGTGCAGGTAGAACCTGCGCATCAAACATACGAAAGTATATAGACATATTCATACTATGAAGCTTCCTCATGACCTTTAGCAGTTGGGCTATCTTTCGTTTGGAATTTATACCTTGATCATTCAGAGCCACCGTGTTCGAGATTTTAGTAGTAAAAACATTCCCAAGGTACTTGTACTTATTGACTGTCTCGATCTCATTGTTGCCAAGAAACCATTTCTCCCCTCGTCCAAGACACCCACCCCGTCGAAACACCATTATCTTTGTTTTCCTTAAATTAATGCGCAAACCAAACTTTCCAGATATTTGAGCCAAGTTATCAATTTGGCATTGTAAGACTACGGGTGTTGTTGACAATAAAGCAATATCATCAGCAATGTTAAGGAAGAACAACTCTGGCATTCCTGGCAAGAGCTGCACACTATGCCTTCCTCTCGCACGGACTTGGTCAGCAATAGCTGTGATTAGGATAGACTAAAATTGTCGGACTCTACAATGCTCCCTGCCTTGCTCCAACCGGACAGTTAAGGAAATCCGAGATGGTGGAGTTCCATCTCACACATGCTTTAACTCGAGCATGTATTGCTCTGAGCATTTTAATCATTTTAGAAGAAAGTCCGATATTTTGCAAGACATCCCACAAGCATGATCTATCAACAGAGTCAAATGCCTTGGTATAGTCCACAAATGCAACATAGAGCTTTCCACGACCGACACCATACAAATGTTTTGTCGCTATGGCATGAAGAGTGAATATATGGTCGATCGTGGAGTGCTCAGATCTAAAACCGGCTCGTTCGGGACATATCTTGTTTCTCTCCTCAGCGCATTCTTGTAGACGTTTTGTCAGGATCGAGGTAAAAACTTTACTGACAATGCTTAACAAAGAAATACCTCTATAGTTTTGGGGGTCTAACTTATCTCCAGATTTATAAAATGGAATAATGATCGATTTGCCCCAGTCTTCGGGAAAATATTGATATTCATACAGATGATTAAAGAACATTGTCAAAAGTGGGTTATGTGAGCGCTTGCCAATTTGAGGCATTCGCCAGGAATCTCATCAAGACCAGCCGACTTCCCTGATTTTAATCTATCAATTGCTTGTTTTACTTCCTCTTCCGTTATAGCGGCATCAAGATCGTCATCTACAATGACAACGGAATTGCTGGCTCCCTCGTTATCGCTAATCGACTGATTGCAATTCTGTAGGAGATTTTTGAAGTGATTTTCCCATGCCTCGATTGGAATATTTGGTTGGCATGGTCTCGTGTATGCCGTGCACCTGATCAAAGACCAGAACGATCGAGAGTTTCTTGCATTTGCCATCAAGGAGGCGCTTGTAGATTTTTGATAAGTATTTCTTTTTTCCCGTATCATGGACGTGTATGCATTTCTATGCAGAGTATATGTTTCTTATCTAC
Source organism: Theodoxus fluviatilis (assembly GCA_034096865.1). Taxonomy (NCBI): domain Eukaryota; kingdom Metazoa; phylum Mollusca; class Gastropoda; order Cycloneritida; family Neritidae; genus Theodoxus; species Theodoxus fluviatilis. The sequence goes on along the minus strand of JAWQFJ010020316.1, from coordinate 37,448 downwards.
CTGGCGCGCGCGCGCGCGCGCGCGCGCGAGAGAGAGAGAGAGAGAGAGAGAGAGAGAGAGAGAGAGAGAGAGAGAGCGAACGAACGAACCTTATTTTACAAGGGTAGTGAATTAGGCAGTAGTGCCTTTCTTACATTCAGCCCTTGAGGCAAAATATTTAAATGTGGTATATAAAGAGAGAGAGAGAGAGAGAGAGAGAGAGAGAGAGAGAGAGAGAGAGAGAGAGAGAGAGAGAGAGAGAGGAGAGAGAGAGAGGGGGGGGGGAGCTGGGGGAAGGGGGAGGGAGGGGGAGAAAGGGAAGAGATAATGAGAGTATGAGGGTGGGTGGGTGGGAGAGAGAGAGTGGGGGAGAGGGAGGGAGTGAGTGAGTGAGAGAGGGAGGGAGTGAGAGAGAGAGAGAGAGAGAGAGAGAGAGAGAGAGAGAGAGAGAGAGAGAGAGAGAGAGACAGAGAGAACGAACGAACGAACGAACGAACTTTATTTTACAAGGGTAGTGAATTAGGCAGTAGTGCCTTTCTTACATTCAGCCCTTGAGGCAAAATATTCAAATGTGGTAAGAGAGAGAGAGAGAGAGAGAGAGAACGAACGAACGAACGAACGAACGAACTTTATTTTACAAGGGTAGTGAGAGAGAGAGAGACAGAGACAGAGACAGAGAGAGACAGAGAGAGCGATCAAAAGTCAGTGTTCGGTGCGAAAGGCTAATATTTAGTGCACGGTGTAGATATTTGTGGACTTTTTTGCTTTGAAGAGAAATCAGCAAGCAATAAAAATTTCACTTCCTTCCGCTGTGAAAATTCTGAAACACAACTTTTCAGTATCTTGATTAACCAAAAAATGTGTCTTTTGCTCATGTGATCGCAGCGTAGGCTATCATACAACTCAATGTGAAATTATATTAATACCATCTCATATAACTCAATAGCAAGCAAGGTTGATGTGGCTAGCCGTGCCCAAGGGCGCGTTGCGTACGCAAGTATCCTGCAAGGACCATTCAAGAAACGCAAGGTGAGCGCATTTCCCCAGCATCTCGCTCACAAGGAGACGCTAGCTTTGCCTAGGAGGCTTCGGAGGTACTTAGCCGCGACTAGCCGAATGACCCCAACTGGCTAGGACCATGCCAGTTGGGTTGCTGTTTACAGACGGCAGTACCTGCAATGCGCTTCTCACTGTCCGAGAATGGAAAAGTGTACGTACACGGAAATATTTGGTCTACGAGTGTTCATTTGTATAATTTGAGGAGTATATTGTAGGTTATTTCTGGACAAACACTGACGAGCATTTTTTTTTTGTTGCATACGGGAAGGAGCGTCAATACACCGTACATGTCCACGCTCTGAATAATGTCCTTTGAATTGATTCGGAGTGTATCGAGGCACAACATTTAAACACCATTGTGTACAGTTGAACCAGGGTTGCTTTCTTTGAAAACAATTCCCGTGACATTCGAGATGTCACCATGGTTTGTTCTATGAAATGAAAAAACTGCTGTGATGTCTGTATCGTCAGTTACTTCGTCTAACGGCAACTTCTTCGCCGACTTTCTCGCCAGGACGCAGCCACGTTCTCTCGGACTTTCGCCTTGCCAACTGTGATTGGCCGTTGCTTAGTGGCCCGCCTCGCTTCGGCCTTGTCCGCGAGGACTTATTTGCCATCTAGGTAGGCTAAGTAACGCGTCCCAAGAGCAAAGCCGATATTTACGCAATGGCCGACATGTTTGGTTCTTCATCCCACTTCGATTGTGCACCTGTGCCAGCTACGGCGGCGGCGCACTCCCTTCGATCAGCATGTTTTGTTTACAAATTGTTTCAGGGTCTGTGTACAAATGACAAAATCAAAACTTAAACATGAACACTATCCTCGATTATTCTTAGTTGTAATCAAATTATCTTAATGCTTGGATGTGGTTTTTTACAATAATCAACCGATCCTTTTTCCTCAAAAAGCACTGACACGAACTATTCTAATGTGCATTCCGGCTCTTCCTCCTGCAGAAATGGAGGATGCTACTATGTTTAGCTTGCTCGTGGTGAACCAGTTTCCGGCCATTCCTTTTGCAAAGGAGGTTATCGCCTGCACCTGGGTTGACAGGTACTTTTTGAGGCCCTGCCTGCCGGGATATTGATGGCTTGCTCCAATGACAGGAGATAAGCCCTGGGGATGGAGCAGGATCCCGGCAACCCTCACCACAAACTCAAGGGTTGCGATAACAGGCTCGTAACTCCTGGACGCAGCACCTTTTTGGGCGAGTGGTTTGAGGCCTGAGCTACAGTCGCCAGCAAACCGCTGGGTGCGGAGTTCGACGTGGCGTGGACCCACGAGTTGCATCCTTGAGCAAATTGCTCATCTCACATTGCTTGTCCCAGTCAGGAGTTACAGCGGGTGCCTGTGAGGGCTGAACAGGGAAACGGGGCTGGCAACCCTGCCACGTTAATACGCAGCCCCGGTGCGTGCTTCCCAGGGAGATAAGACAGCGTTGGAGGGATAATTAGATTGGCCCGATGACCAGAGCGTAGAGGTGCGCGGTTTGAGCACCGGATGAAAAATGGCACGGTAGTAGCTAGCAACTCTACCCTTTCAAACATGGAACTCGACTGACAAAGTTCATGCAAAGGGGGGAAAATTACATAATGAAACCAGTTCGGGATCGCGCACACACAACACTTACCATTGCCATCACACGACATTGCACAACAATTAATCTACGTACACACACACATGCAGGTGTGTGCATTCAAGTGCTACAGGTACACACAAGCGTCGCTATTTGAATCACCTCACCCTCCCCACCATGACTACCACCCACCCGACATGCCCACCGCTACTACTTCTCCCACCGTCACCCCATCCCTGCCATCGCCACGGCCAGAACCCATGCAACCGCCATCACACCACCACCCCACCACCACCCCACCACCACCCCACCACCACCCCACCACCACCCCACCACCACCCCACCACCACCCCACCACCACCCCACCACCACCCCACCACTACCCCACCACCAACCCACTACTGCAACCGCAACCCCATCCCTGCCATCGCCACCGCCAGAACTCCTGCAACCGCCACACCACCACAATTGCCACCGCCACCCCATCAATGCAACCGTCATTCCACCACCACTGCCAACGCCACCCCACCACCATTGCCACCGCCACCCCATCACTGCAACCGCCATCCCACCAACAATGCCACCGCCACCAACCACCTTTGCCACCGCCACCCCATCACCACCCAACCACCACCCCACCACCACCCTACCACCACCCCACCACCACCCCACCACCACCCTACCACCACTGCCACCGCTACCCCATCACCACCCCACCACCACCCCACCACCACCCCACCACCACCCCACCACCACACCACCACTGCCACCGCCACCACATCACTGCAACCGCCACCCCACCACCCTACTGCCACCGCCACCCCACCACCACCCCACCACCAACCCACTACTGCAACCGCAACCCCATTCCTACCATCGCCAACGCCAAAACTCCTGCAACCGCCACCACACCACCACTGCCACCGCCACACCACCACAATTGCCACCGCCACCCCATCAATGCAACCGCCATCCCACCACCACTGCCACCGCCACCCCACCACCATTGCCACCGCCACCCCATCACTGCAACCGCCACCACACCACCACTGCCACCGCCACCACACAACCACTGCAACCGCCATCCCACCACCACTGCCACCGGTACCCCACCACCATTTCTCTCTCTCTCTCTCTCTCTCTCTCTCTCTCTATCTCTCTCTCTTTCTCTCTCACACCCTTTCTCTCTATCTCACCCTCTCTCTCTCTCTCTCTCTCTCTCTCTCTCTCTCTCTCTCTCTCTCTCTCTCTCTCGTTCGTTCGCTCACTCTCTCCCTCCCTCTCTCCCTCCCTTCTTTCTGTACTTCTCACTTCACCCCCTCTTTTCATATATCTCAGCATTATATGTAGAGTTTTGAAAATGTTTATTGCCTGAAGATTGATGACGTTTTAACAGAAATTGGTAAGGACTTCAATATATGTTTGTAGTACAATTCACGAACGATTTAGGAAACACTTCCGTGTGGACTATGAAAAGATATATATTTGATATAGAGAAAGATCACAGGAAAAGTATATCCTGGAAGTGTGAGAGCATTTCTTGCAGGTACAATGGGACTACAGTGAGAAGTTTTCATATACTGACATGGCCGTTTGAAACATGCATTTATATTTACAAGAAAACCAGTTCAGTATTCCTTTCACATGGCGATGGAGCTTCCACACGCTCTGTGTCTGCAACCATCACCTCCAATTACACATCCAAGTAAGAAATTGACAGCACAGACAACCATCACCTCCAATTACACATCCAAGTAAGAAATTGACAGCACAGACAACAATCACCTCTAACAATCCATCCGAGTAAGAAATTGACAGCACAGACAACAATCACCTCCAACAACCCATCCGAGTAAGAACATGATACCACAGACAACCATCACCTCCAACAACACATCCAGTAAGAACATGACAGCACAGACAACAATCACCTCCAACAATCCATCCGAGTAAGAACATGACAGCACAGACAACATCACTCAACAACATCCATAAGAACACACGACACAATCACCTCAACATGAGTAAGAACATGACAGCACAGACAACAATCACCTCCAACAATCCATCCGAGTAAGAACATGACAGCACAGACAACAATCACCTCTAACAACACATCCGAGTAAGAACATGACAGCACAGACAACAGTCACCTCCAACAATCCATCAGAGTAAGAACATGATACCACAGACAACCATCACCTCCAACAACACATCCGAGTAAGAACATGACAGCACAGACAACAATCACCTCTGACAATCCATCCGAGTAAGAAATTGACAGCACAGACAACAATCACCTCCAACAACCCATCCGAGTAAGAACATGACAGCACAGACAACAATCACCTCCAACAACCCATCCGAGTAAGAACATGACAGCACAGACAACAATCACCTCCAACAATTCATCCGAGTAAGAACATGACAGCACAGACAACAATCACCTCCAACAATTCATCCGAGTAAGAACATGATAGCACAGACAACAATCACCTCCAACAACCCATCCGAGTAAGAACATGATAGCACAGACAACAATCACCTCCAACAATTCATCCGAGTAAGAACATGACAGCACAGACAACAATCACCTCCAACAACACATCCGAGTAAGAACATGATAGCACAGACAACAATCACCTCTAACAACCCATCCGAGTAAGAACATGACAGCACAGACAACAATCACCTCCAACAACACATCCGAGTAAGAACTTGATAGCACAGACAACAATCACCTCTAACAACCCATCCGAGTAAGAACATGACAGCACAGACAACAATCACCTCCAACAACACATCCGAGTAAGAACTTGACAGCACAGACTACAATCACCTCCAACAACCCATCCGAGTGAGAACATGATAGTACAGACGACCATCGCCTCCAACAACACATCCGAGTAAGAACATGATAGTACAGACAACAATCACCTCCAACAACCCATCCGAGTAAGAACATGATAGCACAGACAACAATCACCTCTAACAATCCATCCGAGTAAGAAATTGACAGCACAGACAACAATCACCTCCAACAATCCATCCGAGTAAGAACATGATACCACAGACAACAATCACCTCCAACCACATATCAAGAAAAGAATATGACAACAAAAGCAAACAAGAAGGGCAAAGCCCATACGACTCACATGATTGACCTTGACCTTTATATGACCTTGACCTTCAGGTGACCTTCAAGGTCAAGGTCAAACAACTAAACCTACCAATGACATCATTCACAAAGAAATGCTTTACACATTTTTCCTACCAAAATACATGTGACCTTGACCCAAGGTCAAGGTCATCCAAGGTCATGCAATACAAAGCTGTTAATTCAAGACATAGGAAGCACAATGGTGCTTATTGGCACTTTCTACCATGAGATATAGTCACTTTTAGTGGTTCACTACCCCATTTTGGTCACATTTCATAAGGGTCAAAGTGACCTTGACCTTGATGATATGTGACCAAATGTGTCTCATGATGAAAGTATAACATGTGCCCCACATAATTATTAAGTTTGAAACAGTTATCTTCCATAGTTCAGGGTCAAGGTCACTTCAAAATATGTATACAATCCAACTTTGAAGAGCTCCTGTGACCTTGACCTTGAAGCAAGGTCAACCAAACTGGTATCAAAAGATAGGGCTTGCTTTGACCTATATACCACTTGTAGCTAAGGTCGCCATTCTCAATAACGTGGGAGAAAATTGGGAAAATGTGAAAAATTACTGTTTTTGAGACCACATTTATGGCTCCTGTGACCTTGACCTTGAAGCAAGGTCAAGTCACTATGTATATTTTTTGAGGCCTTATCATCATACACCATCATGCCACATTTGGTGTTGATAGACTTAATAGTCTCCGAGAAAAATCAAACGTTGAAGTTTTTTACGGACGGACGGACGCCCGGACGGACGGACGGACGGACGCCCGGACGGACGGACGACACGGCTCAGTACATAGACTCACTTTTGCTTCGCATGTGAGTCAAAAAGGAAACCGACTGAAATTCCGCTTTGCCCCAGTTCTATGCGTTCTTTACGCTCTCTCTAGACCGGCTATGGTGGCCGGTGCTCCGGCTGTCTCTCCTGATGGCGATTTCCACTACATTTCAAGCTCTGCTGGAAGTCACTTGCACACTGCTGCCATAGTCTGATGATGGACTCGTCAAAATCAGAGTCACAGATTCGCGTTCAGTACCATGGTGCCCGATCTTTCAATAAGAAGGACAAGTATTGTGTGTATAATAGAGTCATAAAACAGCTATAGCGTGTATTTTCTTATGTGCAGTTTATAATTTTTTTACACAAGTGTGTTGCATATCATTATGTTAGAATAAAGTTAAGAAGTGTGGGGATAGGATGATAAACATTTTCATGCGCGCGCGCACACACACACACGCACGCATACAAAGACGCACGCACATACACCACAAGCAAGCACATTTAAGCACACATACACGTGCATGTACGTGCACGCTTGCGAGCACACGGATACAGCTCAACAAATTCGCCTCAGACGCCATCACCACAAACACCAACACAATCACCATTTCCATCACCTCATACACCACCACAACCACTTAACATTCATCACCCTAACAATCCCCACCACCTCAGCCACCACCAGCACTAATGCCACCACCATCACCACCACCCGAGCTACAAATGGCACTCCCTCCACCTCAACCGACACCACCCTTAATGCCATCCCCCCCGGCCACCACCACCAGAATACCACCACCGAAACCACCACCACCACCATCTAAACCACTCTCACTACTAATACCTCCCCGACCATTTCAACCACCACCACCAGGAATACCACCACCACCACCTAAACCACTCTCGCTATTAATACCACCCCGACCATTTCAACCACCACCACCAGGAACACCAACACCTAACGACAGCGAGGGCAATGACGACGACGACGACGACGACGACGACGACAGGACAGCTGCAGCAAGAACACCAAGCGCAGCAAAGACCTGTGGAGGCTTTCGAAGACATGCTGAAGCAAGTACAAATCAGTTCAGTGCCCATGCTCACTTACCCGAACCACCACACGTCTGCGAAGGTACGTTAGTTTCCAGCACAATCGAAGCACCGCCATTTTGTGGCTACGGCTGACCAGGAGATGGGCCGCTCTCTATCGCTTTTGGGGTAGAACGAGTTGCATTCGGTGGAAGCCAACACGCAAGAAGACAGGCAGAGAGTGACTCCTCCCAACAGATTGCTGCAGCGTCGCCCATGTGGCTGAAGGCAACTTGTCAATAGGAGTGTCTGCGGCTGTAGGGAAAAAGCTTGTTTGAAGTACGTCAGGATTTTCCCTTATCAACTCATGATGAAAGTATAACATGTGTACTACAATGTTGTCAAGTTTGGAAGAGTTATCTTCCATAGTTCAGGGTCAAGGTCACTTCAAAATATGTATACAATTCAAATTTAGAGAGCTCCTGTGACCTTGACCTTGAAGCAAGGTCAATCAATCTGCTATGCAAAGCATAGGGAGTACGTTGCCATATGACCATATATGACGGTCAGGTGACTCCAAGTCAGTCAAAAACTCAGAGACAAATGGACAAACAGTGAAGAAATGGCTGTTTTTTTAAACATTTACGGCCCCTGTGACCTTGACCTTGAAGCAAGGTCAAGTCATTATGTTTGTTTTTGTACGCCTTGATATCCTACACCATCGTGCCAAATTGGGTGTTCATAGACTTAATAGTCTCTGAGAAAAATCCAACGTTAAAGTTTTTTACGGATTACAGGACGCCCGGACGCCCGGACGGACGACACTGGTGACCTAGTATGAAAGTATAACATGTGTACTACAATGTTATGAAGTTTGGAAGAGTTATCTTCCATAATTCAGGGTCAAGGTCACTTCAAAATATGTATACAATCCAACTTTAAATACCTCTTGTGACCTTGACCTTAAAGCAAGGTCAATCAAACTGGTATCAAAAGATAGGGATTACTTTGCCATATATACCATATATGTAGATCAGGTATCCAATCTCAAAAACTTCAGAGAAAATTGGGAAAATAGGAAAAATGGCTTTTTTTAGACAACATTTACGGCCCCTGCGACCTTGACCTTGAAGCAAGGTCAAGACACTATGTATGTTTTTGTACGCCTTGTCATCATACATCATGCCAAATTGGGTGTTGATAGACTTAATAGTCTTCGAGAAAAATCCAACGTTAAAGTTTTTTACAGACGCCAGGACGGACGAAAAGGGTGAGTACATAGACTCACTTTTGCTTCGCATGTGAGTCAATAATAATAACAAGAAGGGCAAAGCCCACACGACTCACGTGCTTGACCTTGACCTTTACATGACCTTGACCTTCAGGTGACCTTCAAGGTCAAGGTCAAACAACTAAACCTACCAATGACATCATACACTAAGAAATGCTTTACACATTTCTCCTACCAAAATACATGTGACCTTGACCCAAGGTCAAGTTCATCCAAGGTCATGCAACACAAAGCTGTTAATTCGAGACTTAGGAAGCACAATGGTGCTTATTGGCACTTTCTACCATGAGATATGATCACTTTTAGTGGTTTACTACCCCATTTTGGTCACATTTCATAAGGGTCAAAGTGACCTTGACCTTGATGATATGTGGCCAACTGTGTCTCATGATGAAAGTATAACATGTGTACTACAATATATTGAAGTTTGGAAGAGTTATATTCAATAGTTCAGGGTCAAGGTAACTTCAAAATATGTATACAATCCAACTTTAAAGAGCTCCTGTGACCTTGACCTTGAAGCAAGTTCAATCAAACTGGTATCAAAAGATAGGAATTACTTTGCCATATATACCATATATAGGTTAGGTATCCAATCTCAAAAACTTCAGAGAAAATTGGGAAAGTGTGAAAAATGGCTGTTTTTTAACATTTACGGCCCCTGCGACCTTGAACTTGAAGCAAGGTCAAGTCACTATATATGTTTTTGTACGCATTGTCCTCCTACATCATCATGCCAAATTGGGTGTTGATAGACTTAATAGTCTCCGAGAAAAATCCAACGATAAAGTTTTTTACGGACGACAGGACACCCGGCCGCCCGGCCGCCCGGACGGCCGCCCGGACTTCCGCCCGGACGCCCAGATGGACGACACTGGTGACCTAGTATGAAAGTATAACATGTGTACTACAATGTTATAAAGTTTGGAAGAGTTATCTTCCATAGTTCAGGGTCAAGGTCACTTCAAAATATGTATACAATTCAACTTTAAAGACCTTCTGTGACTTTGACCTTGAAGCAAGGTCAATCAAACTGGTATCAAAAGATAAGGATTACTTTGCCCTACATACCATATATAGGTCAGGTACCCAATCTCAAAAACTTCAGAGAAAATTGGGAAAATGTGAAAAATGGCTGTTTTTCAGACAACATTTACGGCCCCTGCGACCTTGACCTTGAAGCAAGGTAAAGGCACTATGTATGTTTTTTGACGCCTTATCATTACACCATCATGCCAAATTGGGTGTTGATAGACTTAATAGTCTCCGAGAAAAATCCAACGTTAAAGTTTTTTACAGACGCCCGGACGCCCGGACGCCCGGACTGACGAAAAGGGTGAGTACATAGACTCACTTTTGCTTCGCATGTGAGTCAATAATAATAATAATAATAATAATAATAATAATAATAATAATAATAATAATAATAATGGCCAACCTTCCTCCGCCAACGCACACATCAACACTCGAAATGCAACAACGTCAACCTTTCAACATCAATGAACAAGTCAAAAACGGCCTATAGCCTACATCAAATTGCAGACTCACGTAATGGTCGGTCACCCAAACATTCTGAAATATAACCAGAAAACAAACTATAACTTCCGTTAAAAAGGAACAATGAAATAGAATGAGAGAGAAGCCAAATGGCCGCGAACAAATCGAGACTAAGAACAAAACTGATATCCTTACCTCTCAAGATTAGGAGTACTGGTAACAAGTGATGCAGTCGCCAAAAAAACCACAGGCAACTCCAAGTCGCCAAAAGAAACAGGCAACACAATGTCGCCAAAAGAAAAAACAGGCAATACCAAGTCGCCAAAAGAAAACAGGCAACACCAGGTCGCCAAAAGAAAAACAGGCGACACCAAGTCACCAAAAGAACCAGGGAACAAGCCCACCTGGAGATAATCCTCTCCAACAGCCACACAGTGGCTTACAAGAGTAACATAACTCTTTCCCTATACCACTCCCAGCCGCACTGGCTTACCAAGAGTACTCTAACTCTCTATAAAAAAAATTCACTCTTCACATACAGTCTTGCCTATAAATAAACACCCAACAAAAATGCGAAATGCAACTGGCACGAACAACCCGAGAAATCCATTCACAAACAAAACAATTGTAGCATACCATGCTCCGCTAACAAACTAATTATATGAACGCATCACACCTTGCACGCACAACAGTTGCAACCAAGACACAGGCAATAATGACATAACATTGTAGAGAAACCAGGGTCCAAGTTTGAGTCGTGACACAATCCAAAGAATCAACACTCATACAACCGCTCAACACCACATTCCCACAAAAACTCACACACTACACACATAAACAAAACAAAAACTAAAGTTCATTAGAACAAACTATACAATATACACAGCACTTGCTGGCCAGGTCAAGTAAGGCGAAGCAGCTCAGCGGGAAAGGCGGATCGGAAGAGGTGGGTCTTTAGAGCACTTTTGAACTGGGGCAGTGTCAGAATGACGGACTGAGAAAGGGATACTATTCCAGGTTACAGGTCCAATATAGGAGAAGGCACGCTGTCCTTGAGTTTTCTTGTTACGGCGGGGGACCTTAAGTATTCTAGAGTCAGCAGCTGAGCGTAGAGATCTGGGCCCGTATGCACGTCGGGCTGTTTAGTGGACTAATCGCGTTTATCCCCTATACGGGCGGATAGGCGGGAACAATCGGTATGCACGTCAATCTGGTTAGCCTATCCTATACGGATTTTCGCGTATAAAGTTATCGCACCTCCGAGGGCCTAAACGCGTGTAAATATATGGCGGCCGTTTTGTTTTTCCGAGCACGACAGCGGCGTCTTCTGCGAAGAAACAAGATTTTCCGGGACCGAACTAATCCCTTCGACACTTACGATGACCAAGAAGTATTTCGTAAGTTCAGATTTCGTCGGCCAGACATTCTGGAACTGACACCGCGAACTCAATCGATTTTCATTACGCGAAGCGGGGTCAGAATTTAGAGTTACGTCCCTTTGCTCCGCGCCTCGTTCTCGTGCCAAGCCATGGCAACAGACGCTCTTGTGTAGATCTATCTCTATATCGCGTCGACCTGCATTTGCAATGTTAAATCGTGGGAGCTTTCACGAGCTATTGATGCATTCAACATACAGCTTTGATAAATTAATGCTGTTCATGGCTTACATTTTCTTTGGATGGGGTTTTAGTATCCCCCAAACACAGCGATTTCTGTGCGAACACGCAATGTAAGCAGTGGAGCCGTCGCCACGGATTCTTCGCCATGTTGACCTGCAGCTGCATTGCGAATTGTAACATGTACCAGCTTTCCCGACCTACTGATGCATTCAACATACAGCTTTGATAAATTAATGCTGTTCATGGCTTACATTTTCTTTGGATGGGGTTTCTAGTGTCCCAATATACAGCTTTCTGCGTGAACCGTAGACAGCGTGTGTGTGTTTAGCTATACGGGCCCTAACCGCGTATAAGCCCTAACTGGATTTGGTATGCACATTGCGCTAAACGGAGACGTATAGCTAAACACACACACGCTGTCTACGGTTCGCACGGGAAAAGCTGTATATTGGGACACTAGAAACCCATCCAAAGAAAATATAAGCCATGAACAGCATTAATTTATCAAAGCTGTATGTGATGGCATCAATTGCTCGTACTACAGGCCTCTTCAGGGCTGCCAAAAACAGCCCTCCTCAGGGCTTCTCCCCAGGTCCTTCGGATGAGACCTTCATAAACCGAGGCCTAGTGTGTGATACGCATTCATAAAAAACATCAAAATCGCGCACTATAAAGATCCTGACACTCATGTCCTCGACGGGTGAGTGCCGGCCACAGACAAAATACCCAGCATGCAAAAAAAGTGTAGCAGTTTCACCAGTATGTTGGTGTTGGCTACCTTAAAAACCTAAGAAGAAGAAGAAGAACACATTGCGATGGGGCGTTCAAAAGGCTTCACGGCCTATATCTAGCCTCTCAACTACTACTACTACTACTACTAATAGGTCGTTAAAGCGCTTATCTTTTACAAATGGAAATGCAGGTCATCTACACGCCGATCTTCCAAGTTCGCGCACGTCTATTTATAGCTGACGCGCGGAATACATTGTTGTTATATCGCAACGAAATCCACTGACAGGTGCTTTCACGTGAAGGTGCATTGACCCGCATTTCCAATTTTGCAATGCACGACCTATTCATGCATTCAACATTCCTCCTCCTCCTCCTCCTCCTCCTCCTCCTCCTCCTCCTCCTCCTCCTCCTCCTCCTCCTCCTCCTCCTCCTCCTCCTCCTCCTCCTCCTCCTCCTCCTCCCCCTCCTCCTCCTCCCCCTCCTCCTCCCCCTCCCCCTCCTCCTCCCCCTCCCATTCCTCCTCCCCTCCTCCTCCTCCTCCTCCCCCTCCTCCTCCCCCTCCCCCTCCCCCTTCTTCTCCTCCCCCTTGTCCTCCTCTCCCTCCTCCCCTCCTCCTCCCCCTCCTCCCCCTCCCCCTCCCCCTCCTCCCCCCCCCCCCCTCTTCCCCCTCCTCCCCCCCGTCCTCCTCCCCCTCCTCCCCCCCGTCCTCCTCCCCCTCTTCCCCTCCCTCCTCCTCCTCCCCCTCCCCGTCCTCCTCCCCTTCCTCCCCCCCCCCGTCCTCCTCCCCCTCCTCCCCTCTTCCTCCACCTCCTCCCCAACCTCCCCCCCGTCCTCCTCCCCTCCTCCTCCCCCTTCCCCTCCTCCCTTTCCTCCTCCCCCTCCTCCTCCCCCTCCCCCTCTTCCCCTCCTCCTCCCCTCCTCCCCTCCTCCTCCCCTCCTCCTCCCCCTCCTCCCCTCCTCCCCGTCCCCCCCTCCCCCTCCCCCCTCCTCCTCCCCCTCCTCCTCCCCCTCTTCCCCTCTTCCTCCTCCTCCTCCTCCCCCTCCCCCCTCTTCCTCTTCCTCTCTTCCTCCTCCTCCTCCTCCCCCTCCTCCCCTCCTCCCCGTACCCCCTCCCCCTCCCCCTCCCCCCTCCTCCTCCCCCTCCTCCTCCCCCTCTTCCCCTCCTCCTCCTCCTCCTCCTCCTCCTCCTCCCCCTCTCCCGTCCTCCTCCTCCTCCCCCTCCTCCCCTCCTCCTCCTCTTCACCCCCCATCCCCATCCTCCATCCCCACCCTCCATCCCCACCCTCCACCCACACCCCCCATCCCCACCCGCCATCCCCACCTCCCATCCCCACCCACTATCCCCACCCTCCATCCCACCCGGTTCCGGAAAATCCTGTTTCTTCGCAGAAGACGCCGCTGTCGTGCTCGGAAACACGCGTTTAGGCCCTCTATCGGACCTCGGAGGTGCGATAACTTTATACGCGAAAATCCGTATAGGATAGGCTAACCAGATTGACGTGCATACCGATAACGCGATTAGTCCACTAAACGGACCGACGTTTGCAGGCCCAGGCTGTAGGGCCGTGTAGCTAACCGCGTTTAAGCTCTAAACGCGTTTATGCTAACCGCTTCTGACGTGCATACAGGCCCAGGAGGGCGTGTAGACTGCAAGAATTTCTGTAAGAGCGTGTGTTGCGGTGTTGTTGATTGCCTTGATGGATGGATGGATGGATGGATGGAGTTTAAGGGCCTATCAGCCTTGTAGGCTATATAAGGCCACAACATTAAGAAACACCCATCTTTAACAAAGAATTAAAACTCTTCTCAACAGTGAGTTCTTATACAGTCCATCTAACCAGTGACATGAAATCAATTAAATCGAGTCTCACTGCCCACCAGCCAGCAAGGCTGCGAAGAGCCTTCAAACATGAAGACTCATAATGGGTGATAGGGGAAAATTTCACACCTCAATTTCCCTGTCATTTACAAAACACTAAAGAATAGGTGGATGGAGCCCAAGGGTTCATCAGCCGTGAAGGCCATACAAGGCCACAACATACTTTCCCTTATTAAAAAATGCAATTAAAGGAAGACCTCAGAGGAGGTACGTGGAGAAATATCGAAAACAATTAAGACATAGTACCACTCATAAACGAGAATAATACTCAGAATCTATCAAATATTTTATCACAGCTAAAGGGTCTTTAAAAAAGTCAGACAGACTGCTCGACCCACTCCGTAGATGAGCCAGTCGAGGGCACTCCACCAGAACGTGCCGCATGGTGAGCCTGCACTGGCAGGTGTGGCACTCCGGTGGAGGCTCCGACCGCAACAAATAGGAGTGGGTCAGAAGAGAATGGCCGATCCGGGAACGGCAGAGCACAACTTCCTCTCTTCTCGTCAGCGATGTGGGGGAGAGTCGCTCACCCCACACAGAAGATACGTCATGAAGTTTGTTATGTGTCTTGCCGTCCCAGTCGGACTGACACAGATTAAAAATGTAGTTAGTAACACGAGGTACCAGATCGCCCGCCGGGATCCTGCCCGGGGACATGGGAAGGGAGAGAGCAGACTTGGCAGCCTGATCTGCTCTCTCGTTCCCCGGGATGCCCATATGGCTAGGGACCCAGCAGAAGACGACCTCAGCACCCCCACACTGTAGTCGACACAGATGAACAAAAATACCAAACAAATAAGGATGGGAAATTTCCCTACCCCGCAGAGCCTGTAAGGCCGATAACGAGTCAGAGACAACAAGGGTTCGTGGCAGTCTCTTGCTCTGGACTACGCCAAGAGCGGCCTCAAGTGCACTAAGCTCTGCAGAGTAGATCGAAGTCCCATCCGGAAGGCGAAAGCGCAAGACGGTTTCGCGGGCAACAACAGCTGCCGCCACACGATCTCCATCTTTAGAACCATCTGATTGCCTTGAAGCACAAAGTAGCAAGTTTATAATCGATCCTCTGAGAGATGGGGAGCCAGTGAAGTGAATGTAGGACTGGAGAGACATGGGTACGCTTGGGACATCGAAAAACTAGCCTAGCAGCACGATTCTGGACTTTCTGGAGTTTGTTAAGCAGAGTGTCAGGGATGCCAGCGAGAAGAGAGTTTCCATAGTCGAGACGAGACAGAACAAGTGATGTGATGAGCATTTTGGTGGCCTGCTGAGAAAGATAATGACGAATGGTACTAATTTTCCTTAACTCATAATATGCTAACTTACCCTCGGTTCGTTCGTTAGATTTTCAGCATTTGAACTTATCTGTTATCTCATTTTCGAACCACACGTATTGAAAGAAATGCTAGCACTAATCACGAAATTGATTACGTCAAACGATCAATGACGTCAGCGTATGCGCTCTGCCCGCAGATTACGTCAGAATGAACTAAACTTCGAGCAGCAGACCCATTCTGTAAACCTGAGTCAGCCGGTAGGCGAAATCTCTAGTTTACTAGAATGGCAGCAGGCCTGGCTAGCAGAACTTCCTGCCTGAATCAGTCTTACAGGCCATGGAAGAGTAGGTGTTGGCTTCTTCGGTAGAGGTTTGTGCTCTCAGAGTGTATACATCCTTTACAACTATGTAGGCTACGTCCTTTTGTATTCTATACTATTACTTTTGCAAGCAAATGCTGAGGCCTTACAGAACGAATAAAGCTACTAGGCCCTAAAGCAATAAACATTCCTTTATTCATTTAACTGGGCGACGCAAACTACGTTCAGAGGGATCAATTGGTCAGGTTCGCGCGCCGTGGCTCCTGAACTGGACGAAATCTCGTATCGCGAGATGAGGTTCGGAAAGGCCCTCAACCAAGCTTGAATCTCCCAGAGCAAGTGGTGATAACACCCCGAACCCTTTCACTAGCTGCGCACACAATCTCCCAACCCCACTCCCACCCCCCACCCCCCACCCCCAGTTCGCATGCAATACGATTATTTTTGGAATTACTGACATACAATACATACAAAGACACTAAAATTAAAATCTAAAAGCTTGAAGTAGAATAAAGCAATCGTTCAGCTTATTTGCTACCATTATTCAAATCGAGATTTGGTTTAAAGTCAGAGTTGAAGGTCAGGCAACTGCGATACGTGATACTACATGGCGTATCATGTAGCTGAGTGATTCGGGCAGAACTTTGGTTCTGGCGGCGACATGCATGTCATTACAGTGACTTCAACACTAAAACCGGATTTCGTTCTAAATACCGAATTCGAAACAAATTCGAAGGCAATCTATTTGTACGCCATACATCGTTCGCCAGACATGTTCGTGTATGCGTGGTTCGCCCAGTTAAGAACAAGCTAAAAGAGATTCACAGAAGATGCTGGAGCGGTACCAGCAGCGGTTCAAGACCCCAAAAACCTCCGCGGCTGCCAGAAGAGCAAAAAAGGAGCTTCCCGCAGCGGTGCCTGTCCCGGTGTCGTAGAATATTTTGGAACCAGGATAAATCGGAACCGGTTCCCAAAAATCCTAGGATATTTCGGAACAATTCCCATTTATCCCGCACCTGGCGGCAGGATATTTGGGAACCACCAGGATATTTCGGAACCACCTTCTAGATGCTTTCGTATGATTTTCTGAGTTTCTAGACGGTTTCAAATCAGAGTTTACATTTTGTACACTTTTTATTTGTAATTCATAACCAGGGAGATAAACAGGTAGGCGAGAATATAATTTTGACACGGAATGATGCAGACAGAATATTAGTGAAGCCATGTGGGCCTTCTGTGCGTGAATTTGTAATTAATAAACAAGAAGATAAACAGGTAGGTGAGAAGATATTTATTGCACAACCTCATCAAAGTGTGAGAAACTCTTCACAATCTGTTTAGAAAAAGTCGTAAAGTAAAAAATGCGTGTGGGCAAATGACCTTCTAGACGGTTCCGAAATATCCTAGTGGTTCCGAAAAATCCTGCCGCCAGGGCCAGGATAAATCGGAATGGTTCCGAAATATCCTGCCACCAGGGCCTGGATAAATCAGAATGGTTCCGATTTGTCCGGTTCCGAAATATCCTGCGACACCGGGACGTTATGGCACTTCACCGCTTGCATGCTGTCAGAGAAGGGACGTGGGGCATGAGGTTTTGACAGGCGCTCCTGTCAAAGGGCAAAGGTGACATTAATCTGTAGAGATTGTCAATGCTGACGTGGAATGGGGACATGACCGGGTTGATATGACAACTAAACATCACAGCAGCCCCTGTAAATGTACTCCCTGTATTTCTCTGAAAGAGGGACAAACCATGGGATGGAGTCATTGCGAAGTACACGCTCATGCAGGAAAACCCCATCATCAACCAATATAATCGACCACAAATGGTCCTGCAACGGAAATGTGGGGTTCGAGTAATCTGGGATTGTATTCTGACATTCAGCCAAGAGAACGCTTTGCACCATATTGTCATAAACTTCTCATGGAATCGTGCACGCAATGTTTTTAAGCTTTCAAAATCATTTTCACTTAAACATTCCAAACTCGTACTGGGGATTACTGGATCACAAAATCCTCAAAACCTGAAATAATAATAGCTGTCACAACACTTTCAAACCAAGCAGTCGAATGGGCGACAGAATCTCTGCCACCAGTGATGCCACACATCTCACGAAATAACGACTCACAACCGAAAGAGAGAGATCCGGGCTTCGCTTCCAACACTTAAGTGCTTTTAAGTCATAGAGAGAGAATGGGTACGTAAGTCAGACACCATGACACGACGTAGATGTGAAGGGAGGGCAGCTAAGGAAAACTTCCGGGTGGAGCCGTGGAGGCCCTCCCCCTCTGGAGTCCCATTCAGGTGCCTCTGGTCCCTGGCAGCTCGTCAAGCACGTCCTTGAGACTCTCGTCCGCCTAAATTGAGAAATGTGTCAGTGAGCATCATTGTTCAGCGGATAAGATTTTCACGTACATTGTACAAGGAAAATACGAGACGTAGTTGAAACTTGGAGCAGTGGGCTATGCCTCTGGTACAACTCTATTGATGGGCGATAACGAGATCACTGCCCATCACTGACAAACAAAATGTACTGAAGCAAGGACGCTTCATGTAACGTCCATGTAACATCTATGTAATGCCTTTGACTGAAGTAAATATCTTTACTGGTCGTTGGACGTTTCCAAAGAGGGACAAGCTTCAGAGGGCATGCAAACAGACGTTTGAGGTCATAAATCATTTGTCGAGTATAATGAGCGGAGGAAAGAGAGATATGCGGGACCCAGGGAGTAATTTAGAAGGAAGCAGGAATGATGCGTTGGGAGTGATAAATATTTTGCAGAATACTAAGACTGGTCTTTTAAAGTGTCAAGTTACCGCTATGAAAGGAAAGAACTGTCAACTAGAGGGCCTTTAACTGCCCTGGGGGGAGGTTTGGTTGTCCCTTAGTTCAAGGATGACGGGGGAGAGATCCCTGGTTTTTTCCTGTGGACTTAATAAAGTGGCTCTGCAGGCCCAGTCTGGAGCGGCCGAGACGAAGGCAGGCAGGGCACTGGAACTTCGTTGAGGCCACAGGGACAGTCGCAGCTCTGTGGCGACGTTCACGGGCTACTGCATGTTGCTGTGGACGGTCCGCAGCTAGCAAGTCGGACGCCTTACGGGAGACATCCCTCCTCCAGACACGGTCCTGCGCCACTGCTTGGAGCTCAGGTTTTACTTTCAGATTGTCCTTGTAGCGCTTTCGTGGTTATCTTGCCTTCCTTGCACCATTTGGAAGAAACAAAAACAAAAACCAGCTGTTTGGGGATGCTGCAATACACACAAACACAAATAGAGACAATCAAACAGAAAGACGGACAGACAGACAGACGGACAGACAGATAGACGCACAGGGACAGACAGACAGATAGACACGCACAGAGACAGACACAGACACGCACAGAGACAGACACAGACAGACAAACACACAGACAGACAGTCATACAGGCAGGCAGGCAGTCAGGCAGACAGGCAGGCAGGCAGGCAGGCAGACAGACAGGCAGGCAGGCAGGCAAGCAGACAGGCAGGCAGGCAGGATGACAGACAGACAGACAGACAGACAGACAGGTAGGCAGGCTGGAAGGCAGACAGACAGACAGACACACAGACACACAGACACACAGTGGGCCAGACAGCCAGACAGACAGACAGACAGACAGGCAGACAGACAGACACACAGACAGACAGACACACACACACACACAGACAGACAGACAGACACACAGACAGACAGACACACAGACAGACAGACACACAGA